>JAOWBL010003915.1:0-11730 GCA_028564865.1 Zenarchopterus dispar | reverse complement strand
ATATATATATATATATATATATATATATATATATGTATATATATATATATATATATATATATATAACATTACAGCTATATTTTGTAACAGCAGAGAAAGTTGGATTAGAGCAAGTAGTGATCAGACACAGACAGAACTGTCCAGAGAGCTTATCCAGCCCTTCTCTAATAAACAGATCTACTATGTAGCGTTGGATGTGAGTTTGTGTACTCAAAAACTCTGGTAAATAAATAGCATCAAAGTATGCTCTTCAGCATTACTGTGATTGGGATTTTTTAATATGAATATTATATTCTCTGGAGGTAATGAAGTAATAAAAGTATGTGCTCATAATAGACAACATTCCAAAAAAGCCACCACTGAAGTTTGCTCTGTATTTTAGTGATCTGCTTCCCAGTTTGAGTGGGTAGGAGCTTTATCTGATGGAAACCTTGTTGGGACTGTACATGGCGCACCGCCGCTATCTCCACCATCAGCTGTCCCATAGCTGCTAAAAGCTGAGGTTGTTAGAAAGCTAGACAGAACTGGATCCAAATGTGGATTCGAACTTTATTAAAAGTTGATGATGGTGGAAGCCAAAGGACAGGAATGGTGACAAGGGCAGGTGATCCACAAACAGGTATCCAGGAACAGGGGAGGTGAGGAACAGGCAGGACAAGGAACAGATGGGTCTATAGCACAAGAGAAGTCTATTAGTCACGGATCAAAAAACAAGAAACACAGTAGAAGAGCCTGAGACCATTACCAGACGTTGAACAACAATCTGGTGTTGGCTTGAGGTCCTCAGGTCCAATTTATACATGTGCTTGATTAGGTGCAGCTGTGATGTCTTATTGCTAACCCTAACCCGGAGCCATGCCCACAGGATCACGACAGAGGTTGCTGCTGCTGCTGTTGCAATGTACCCAATGGTGGATCCCAGCACATCCTTTTAAGTAACAGGATACAGTTACCTTGGGTCCTTCCAGGAATATGTGACAGACAATAGCTCCAAAATATGCAAGCTGATCAGTGGACTATGCTTTTTTCAGGATTTTTTTTGACTGACTTCTAGTAATCGGCCCCCCCACCCCGGTCCCAGACAGCAATGTATGATGTCTGGTACCAGAGAGATATAAATGACCTGAGTGAACTCAGTGACACCCCCCCACGCCCCCGTTACTGCCACATAGCTCCTCCTACAGCTGACTGAAAAACCACACAGCACAGTTTAATATTCAGGATTTCATGATTTTCAAAGATTCAAAATTGTCTTAATCCGTTATACATCCAGTTTTCAGGCCATCTCGCTGCCATTTTAAAAAGTGCAGAAATTTCAAAGTTAATAATGACAACCTTATGTCCAAAACATCTGCTTTGTCATGTGGTTCTACAGGGTTCAGTTTTGGGTCCAGTTTTATTCTTGTTGTGTTTAATTCCACTTGGCCAGGTTATTCATCATTTAAAGAATATGTTATCATTTTTATGGTAAAGATGTTCAACTTTACTGTTCTTTTAATGATTCAAAGTTTCACCTTTTAAACAGTTAGAGTGCTGGTCAACAGCTGGCTAAAAAATAACTGCTGCAAGACGAATCCAAACAAGACTGAAACTCTGACTTATAGTATATTGCTTACTTATGTTATTTCATCTATATTGCTGCATTTTTTTTAAAGCTCTTAGTCATTTTTATCTGTGAAAAGTGCTAAGTAAATTAAGTTTACTTACTTGCATGACTGATTAATCATTAAATAAAAGTTTGAAAGAGCAGTCATACCAGGAGCTTCCAGAGATGACTTTCTGCTGATTGGTCCTCTAACGTCCGTACATGTATTTATCTCCCTTAGACCAGTGCTGGTAAACTGTCCAGCTGTTTAACACAGAAAACACACAAAAACACAGAAGCTCCAGAAAGGAGCCCAAGTGTTGAAAACCTTTCAGTTCAAAGGTTTTCAACACTTGGGAGTCTGATCTAATGACTCTCCATTTATTAGGCACATATAAAGATGTTGGAGGTGATGAACATAGAGTCTGACCCTGCAGGTGGAGCTGGAAGAGATGAAGTTCAGAGCAGCTAGAGACATCAGAGAGCATAAGTTCCTCTGCTGCTTAAATGTGGAGGAGATGGAGTAACTCCAAAAACTGTGTAGAGGGGTGAGCAGGAAGGGCTAGCTCCAGACCAGTGTCTGAACTGACCCCCAGCTGGTCCCCAGGTGCTGCAGCACTGCTCCTAGTGGAACGAGTGATGGGTAAAAGCAGAGGACACATTTCGGTGTTTCATAAGATAAATATTGACAAATACAGATTATTATTATTATCATTGAGGAAATAGACTAGGATGTTCTTTGTAAGGCATATGGACATGATTTCAATACCATGACTGAGTGTGTGACTGACTATATCAACTTCTGGACATCATCTCCAGCAGAACAGTGTGGACCTTTCATAATAGTAAACCCCAAGATCAGCACAAAGACACCAACAGCATGTCTTCAGTCAGAGGCTTCTTCAGATCCACTGCAACACAGACACTACAGAAGATCCTTCAGACAACCACAGGAGATCCTTCAGACTGCTACAGGAGATCCTTCAGACTGCTACAGGAGATCCTTCAAGCACTACAAGAGATCCTTCCCACCTCTACAGAAGATCCTTCAGACAACTACAGGAGATCCTTTAGACTGCTACAGGAGATCCTTTACACCGCTACAGGAGATCCTTCAGAAAACTACAACAGATCTTTTAGAACCTACAGGAGATCCTTCATACCTCTGCATGAGATCCTTCAGATAACCACAGAAGATCCTTCAGACTGCTACAGGAGATCCTTCAGAAAACTACAAGGGATCTTTTAGACCCTACAGGAGATCCTTCATACCTCTGCATGAGATCTATCAGACAACCACAGGAGATCCTTCAAGCACTACAAGAGATCCTTCACACCTCTACAGAAGATCATTCAGACAACTACAGGAGATCCTTTAGACTGCTACAGGAGATCCTTTGCACCGCTACAGGAGATCCTTCAGAAAATTACAACAGATCTTTTAGAACCTACAGGAGATCCTTCATACCTCCCTAACTTTTTGGACTTTTTAATGATATATATATATTTTTTAATGATATTTTTAATGAATTGGCATTATATGAATCTGGGTTCTGGTGGACTAAACTAACATTGAATTGGAATATAACTATATGAAACTGGACTGTCTTTGACTGGACTTTTTTTCTATGTAAAGTGTCTTGAAATAACATTTTTGTGAATTTTCACAGCACAAATGAAGGTAAAGTGAATAAATCTATGGTTTTAGGATCTGACTGATACTGGACACTTATGGTGCTGATGTTCTTTGAATTTTTTTGATATTCCTTTAAAAACATATCTAATGGTTAACTTTTAAAAAACTGTATCCATAAATGTATCATCACTGCTGTTTTTTACGCCTTACAGCCTGTACGTCGGGCTTCTTCAAGTCTGCACAGGGAGACCACCAGTGTCTGCAGTGTCCCATCAACAGCCAGACCACTGGTGAAGGAGCAACCAACTGTGTTTGCCGTAATGGCTACTACCGCACCGACTCAGACCCTCCACAGATGCCTTGTACTAGTAAGGAAATGCTTGCCTTTCACCTAGACTTTTGGAAATGGGGGTATGGCAATTTCAAGCAGGTTAAAACTGAAATATTGTCCAAAGAGCCTTTTAGGTTCAGGCCTTGGCCTGAAATTTGGGAATAATTTGAGAAATCACAATTTTGTCTAACTTTTCATCAATGTTGTCTCAAGATTATGCACAACTGTGTTTGTTTAGTGATAACGCCAACATTTTGAACAAAGGCACATATTTGCTGATTATGGTGCCCCCTATGGCTAATTTGTTTCAAATTTAGTATACCCTTTCCTCATACAAGTTTCAGAAAGTCTTAGATGAACATTCACATTTGAGAATATTAGCCTGTAAAATTTAACTGGCTTAAAATATCAGCCAGTTGGCACTTTGGGGACTGACTGCAACTGAAGCCTTGTATGAACAGAACAGATTTCAGATTTTTAGCTCAGTTGTTCATGTGTTATTGACATATGTGAATTAGAGCCCCTTACAGATGAAATTTAAAAAACTTTTTTGTGCTTCTAATGAATTTTGTACTGTTGGAACTAAATTTTGTTAACTTTGATTATAATATCATAAATCTCCAACCCAAGTGTAACTTCAGATCATGCTCATGAATGTGACTGATACATAACTTGTTTTTGGATACTCTAGTTAGAGTAATTTAAAAACATTTCAACAGGATATCCTGTAGATGAAGTGTACCAGCGTTCATGAAAATGGGGTGAACAACTTTGTCTTTTTAAATAGGAAACTTTTGACTCTGGCACTTCTGAGGAATCAAGGAAAACAGAATTCTTGTTTTAGTCCAATTGAGACCAAACTTAGGTAAATCCTCTTAGTCTCACCTTGACATATTGATCAGCCCAGTTCTCGGAGGCTTCCTTGTGTCCTGGAATCTGTGCCACCAAGCGTGGTTGATGTATGGTGCATATTTATGGCTCTAGAAACTTTTTTTGATATTAGTAATGTTAAAAGTTTCTGAAGAAATTGTGAAGCAGTGCCAGTGCAGCTACTGGCCACTTTTGCTTATACTTCCTAAATGTCATCCAAACACTGTCCTGGAAGAGAAACCATGGAGAAGGTTGGTATAGAGCAGTGAAGCCTGTTTAGAACCTGGAACTCCACTGAGTGGAACCATGTGACTTCCAACTAATGGAGCACCTGACATCTAACCCTAACCACTCATGAGGTCCAGGCTGGAGGTCAGTGGAGCTTCACTCCATACATATTCTGCAGCTATGTGTTCTTGGGTGTGTAACTTGATGTTCCTGATGAATAATACGGCTCAAAAGCCTGCAAAACAAATTCTATAGCCTAGAAGCAGGTCCAATTAACTTAAGATTTAATTTTTGTCTAACCTGCACTTGTGGCTTCAGCAGCAGTCATCAGGTTAGAACAGCCGGAGAAAAGTGTCAGGAAATGTGTGTGATAAAAGAGTATCAGCAAGAATGAAAAGAAAGGTGTAGAAGACGGTGGTGAGAGCAGAGATGTTGATGGTCTGGAGACAGTGGACCTGAGGAAGAGACAGGAGACAGAACTAGAGGTAGCAGGACTGAAGATGTTGAGGTTCTCTTTGGGAGGAACCAGGATCAGAGGAACAACACATTAGATGTTTTGGTGATAAAGTCAGAGAGACCAGACTGAGATGGTTTGGATGTGAGGAAGGACAGTGAATATACTTGTAGAAGAATAATGATTTCAGAAGTTTCAGCAGGGAGGTCTAGAGGAGATTTATGGATGTAGTGAAAGAGGACATTAAGTTAGTTGGTGTAAGAGAAGAGAATGCAGAGGATAGGGTAGAATGGAGACAGATGATTTGCGGTGGTGACCTCTAAACGCTGTGATCCTGTGGGCGAGGCTCAGCGCAGCTGCAGCTGATCATCTAATCAGCACCTGTATATATATTGCAGCTGAAGACCTCAAGCCGACGCCAGATTATTGTTCTCCATCTGGTAACGCTCTCAGGCTCTTCTACTGTATTTCTAGTGTTTTGACCACTGTCTCATCGAACCATCTTGTACCCCAGACCCAGCTGTTCCTGTCATTCTGGTCCTTGTCTTGCCTTGTTCCTGGATTCCTGTTTTGTGGATCCCCAGCCCTCGTCATTGTCCCTGCTCCTTGGGTCCCTCATTTTGTGAATTATAAATAAGACTACTTTTTACTCCAAGCTTGCACTTGGATCCAGTTCTTGTCTTTAGTCACAACATGAAAGAGAGCAGCTAAAAAGAAAAGACGGTGGTTCGCAGATATTAAAGTAGCAGATTTCAAAGTTATAGGAGGATTTGTCAACTCTGTCAGCAGAGACATCAATGCCATCAGACATGTAATCTGGTGGTGTTGATGTAAAGTATTTTTCCTCCAAAACATGTATTGTGCACACTGCACCTGGTTGGTTTTCCTTACTTCCTCCATGGCTCGAAAGCCTCACTAAAATCCTGAAGTTCAATCATGTATGGTATAAAAAACATACAATGGAGAGACACTGTTGACATCATCCAGCTGCAAACACAGGAATAATATTGCCTAAAATATCAAACAGTTTAAAGCTTAGAAGTGAATGCATGGTGGCGTTGCTTTCAGTGTAGCCTGGGAGACAAAAAGGGTCCTCAGGGACACAGCTGACCATGCTACTGCCTGATTTAATGAGGTTTCAGAAAAGAAAAACTGACATCTTCATGAGAGATGGAGGACACAACTTTGCTAGACAGAGTTTTTTAAAATGGAAATATTGTTTGATCCTCACTTCATGCCTTTTTAACTTTTCTTTTTATCACCAATTCCAAAAAAGTTAGGATGCTATGTAAAATATAATGAAATAATCTGTAAATCTCATTAACCCATATTTTATTACCAACAGAATATAAACATTAGATGTTGAAACCGAGATGTTTAATCATTTTGTGGCAAGTATTTGCTCATTTTGAATTTAAAAGCAGCACATCTGTAAAAAAAAAAAAAATGGGAGAGGGTGATGCTGATGGTTGTTTAGCATCTCCTCTTCCTTTAATATTGTCTGTAGACATCTGGGGCTTTTTCTATGCAGGACATGTCGCTCAGTAAGGGATATATATGTAATTACCAATCAGGTGGATTAGTGCTTTGCATTGGCACCATTTAATAATAAAAGTCCCCACGGTTGCTGCCTGGACCTCTAAAACATACCTGCTGTAAAACGTTAACAGTGAGATGGGTTGAAAAGATCACATCCAAAGTACAATACAGTAAGGTAGGTTTCTGATAACAGTCATGAGTTTAAAACAAACACAGAAGAAGTGTGTATTGAAAAGAAAAAAAGGACAAATGAGCCGTAAAACTTCTTGACAGATCTGAGTGAAGACTGGTGAGTTCTGATGAGATTTTCTTGATTTCCCCTTCTCCTCCAGGTGTTCCTTCAGCTCCACAAAACGTCATCTCCATTGTGAATGAGACCTCTCTGAGGCTGGAGTGGAGCGCTCCACAGGAGAGTGGTGGTCGAGAAGATGTGGTCTACAACATCATATGTAAGAGCTGCGGTGGTGGGCGTGGCAGCTGCACACGCTGCGGCGACAACGTGCAGTTCAGTCCACGCCAGCTAGGGTTAACCGACACCCGTGTCCACATTAGCGACCTCCTGGCCCACACAATGTATACCTTGGAAATCCAGGCTGTGAACGGAGTGTCTGAGCAGAGTCTTTATTCACCACAGTACACGTCCGTCAACATCACCACTAACCAGGCCGGTGAGTCCAAACCAAACAAGCTCATGCAGTTTCTCCCAACAAGTACTGCTATCTGGAAAAGAAGGATGTGATCAACTGGACAAAATAAAGTGCTGAGGTCTAATAGGACCAGCATGGACACCGGCCCAGTGTATCTGGGCTGGACTCTCCCTCTCTCCAGAAAATTGTATTGTATTGTATTATATTTTTCCTTGTTTAAAATTCTGTATTATTTGTTACTGTATTATTATCTTTGTGCTGAGCTGTGGTAACACACAAATTTCCCCCTTGTGGGATCAATAAAGTACTATCTTATCTTATCTTAAAAGACTTGAGATAGAGTTACTGCTACTCCAAATATAGACCAACCAGTTGAGGGGGTTCATCTGGTTGGGGTGTCTCCTGGACACCTCCTGGGGAGGTGTTTCAGGCATGTCCCACTAGGAGTCATCCCAGAGGCAGACCAAGGACACTCTGGAGAGATTATATCTTGAGTGTCCTGGAGAGGTGTTTCCATTTGATCTCGAAATACCTCAGTGTCCTCCTGGAAGATCTGGAGGAGGTAAATGATGAGAGGGAGGTCTAGATCTCTCTTGTTTAGTCTGCTAAAATTATAAAATGACCACTACAGTACTGAATAAAAATACTTCATATGTGCTCCCAGTCCTGTTTAGTCTAACCATTTTTGAGTTGTTCTTTAAAAGCAGTAAATATGGCATGTTTTTGGACTGTAGCAGGAAGGCTGTTCATACTCAGATGACTTGTACCAGATTTGATATTTTGATTTGTGGTAGTTTGTCAATCTTCACCTCTTGGGATGGATCCGGCATTATCATTACTGTCATCCTTTTTTTTTTTTTGAGTTCATTAGTCCTGTCTGCCCAATGCTAGTTGTAGTTCTGTGAACTTGCACCATCTCTGTGTGACATAGCACCATAAAGGGAAAGCTGATGATAGAGACAAGAGACCACAAGAATTAAACGCTGCAAATATTCCTTCCAGTGAAACTGAAACTGATATTTTATTATGAACAAAAGTTTTTGGAGTCTTTTTAAGGAAAAACTTTGGACAGTTGGGTTAGGTTGAGGTCTAAGAGATAAGTTGATGGTTTAGATGAGGCTGTCATCACGTCTAGGTCAGAACTCAAGAAATAGTCTGGACGCTAACTTCTTTTGTCAATAAGTTCATGAAGCTGTCAGTGGCTACAGTGATGAAAAAAATCCTTGGTTGTTATTTTCCTTTATTAATACAGAATATTAAGCAGCTCTAGCTTTGTAAAAGGCCAGTTTTTCATGAGGTCATAAATGGATAAAAGTAATTAATACAGAAATCATTTCAGGCACAGCTGACCCCCTCTCTGTGTTTTCTGTACAACCTCCAACTCTTAGCTCCATCAGCAGTATCCATCATCCATCAGGTGAGCAGAACTCCCAGCAGCATCACTCTGTCTTGGTCTCAGCCTGACCAGCCCAATGGTGTTATCCTGGACTATGAGTTGCAGTACTATGAAAAGGTACAGCAGTGCTGAGTCCATCTTTCCCAGAATCCCCCACTGAGACATTATAGGTCCAGTTTTCCAACTACAGATCCACATGTGTTTCAGAACCAGGCTGAGTGGAATTCATCTCTAACGAGAAGTCAAACCAACACGGCAGTCATACGAGGCTTAAAGCCTGGGACCATCTACGTCTTCCAGGTTCGTGCTCGAACTGTCGCTGGATTTGGACGCTTCAGTGGAAAAATGTACTTCCAAACTATGACGGATGGTAAGAATGACAGTGTTTTCCTATGCTGCTGTTCTTCGGGTGGGAGGTGAGGGGGTTCCACTCAGGCAGAAGATGACATCCATTTCTGAGAGTGATGATCTTTCCTCAGTTTTATTCTGTCTTCCCTCCTGTAGAGGAATATAAGTCCAGTATCCAAGAGAAGCTCCCCCTCATAATTGGTTCATCTGCTGCCGGAGTCGTCTTCATCATCGCCATCACTGTCATCATCATTGTTTGTCGCAGGTGAGGCTGAAATATTTCAGGCCTTGAAACGTAATACCAAGATCCACAGTCCCTCTGAAAACACATTAAACATACAGTCAAGAGCAAGAGTTCATTCCCCCAAATGATGTCCAAAGAAAGTCCTACTGACTGTCTGTTCCGAGTTTGGAGTTGTCTGTTCATCATTCTTTAAAAACATTTTGTGCCAGCATAGTCTGTCACTAATTGTAAAGTGGTATTAAATTCAAGAGTTTCCATGGACGCAGAGCAAAAAAGTTTTGTTCTTGAGACACAAGGCAAAATGTAAAATTCTCTTTGAGCTGCCTTTGTGTCTGCAATGTGCTATCTTTATAAAAAATGCCTTGACGATTTTCATGTTTTTACACCGGAATAAAAGAGGGCTTACTGTCTTTTGAGGATGGTAGTATATTATCCATCCTGGTGGTTTTAGGCATCAAACATCATCTGTCATGCTTCATATTTCCAATTGAAAAACCTCAGTGTACACCACCATGAAAACAAGATTTCATTTTGTTTCTGGATGAATCTTCTTAGCTTCTTCGCAGTCTTCCATCATGTCATTGGGTCATTATCAGTGAAGTTGAACTGATGATGGTGTTTGATCTGGTTACATAAAAACACCTTTGTGTTTGTTGGTAGCAGGAGGAGTTCGGACAGACCAGAATCTGAGTACACAGACAAACTCCAGCAGTACACCAGCGGCCACAGTAAGTATCTCTAGACCTCTGTGAGGTGATCCTCACATCCTCGCCAGTGGAAGAGATGGTTTCTAGATTAGAAGGAAGTTCAAACGAATGCTGTTGTTTCTACCTCTGGCTGTTGCTGCTTCTCCTGTCTCTGTTGAAGTGTCTCCAGGAATGAAAATCTACATTGATCCTTTCACCTATGAGGATCCCAACGAAGCTGTCAGAGAGTTTGCCAAGGAGATTGACATTTCCTGTGTCAAGATAGAGCAAGTGATTGGTGCAGGTAAAAGAAAAATGCAAGAGGAAATGTTGGGAAAGATGTCAATCAAAATTCTGTTGGTCACCAAAGTCATTTTAAACAATTAAATCCAACTCTCATCTTTGGTTGTCAAATAGTGGCCATGTTTTTTATTAGCTGTGAGGATTCAATAGAGCTGGGATATCACCCGACCAAAGTAAGGCCAGCTAAAGTTAGTCCTTTTATAAGTCTTTTTATGTGTCACATTCAATTCAAAAATACTTTATTTATCACTGAAGACAAGTTTAGTTGTAAATCACATTCAACAACAGTTAAAGTGCTTTAGAGACATTAAAACATCATCACACAGCATACAATAAAATTAATTATTTAAAAAGGGAGAGAATAATAAATAAAAAGAGTGGTTGAAAACTGGAACTTAAAGTAAATAATATTTATCACTAGTTATACTTAGAGCTGCTAGGGCATCCAGGAGCAGTTGGGGGCTCAGGACCTTGTGCAGGGATCCACAGTGGGTCACCTCTCTTACCCACCAGGGGATTGAACCTGAGTCCTCCACACCCAAACCCACTTCTGTAACCACTAGACTACCAGTCCCCCAGTTGGTCATGTGCACCTTTCAATTTGGATTTAAAAACACTGAGGGTTTCAGCTGATCTGAGATCTTCTGGGAGTTTGTTCCAGAAATGTAAAGAATTGAAGCTAAAGGCAGATTCTCCATGTTTTGTTCTGGGAACTGATAGAAAACCAGATCCAGATGACCTGAGGAGTCTGTAAAGTTCATACTGGGTCAGGAGGTCTGAACCAGTCAGAGCTTTGTAGACCAGCATCAGAACTTTAAAGTCCATTCTCTGATGGACAGACAGAGTAAAGACCTCAGAGCTGGACTTATATAGTCCATTTTTATGGTCTGAGCAGCAGAGTTCTGGATGAGCTGCAGTTTTTTTTTTTTTTTTTTAAATAGGTAAACCTGTAAAGATGCTGTTACAGTAATCAAGTCTACTAAAGATGAATGTCTGGACTAGTTTTCACAGGTTCTGCTGAGACATCAGATCTTTTATTCTTGAAATATTCTGAAGGTGATTGTCAGATGACTTTATTATTGCCTTGATATGTTTTTCCAAATTTAAGTCTGAGTCCATCACCACACCCAGATTTCTGGCCTGGTTGGTGGTTTTTAGGCTTTAGATTGAAGCTCTGTGGTGACCTGTGATCGTTCCTCTTTGGCTCCAAAGATAATTGCCTCAGTTTTATTTTTGTTTAACTGGAGGAAGTTGTAGCACGCCCAGTTAATCTCCTCAATGCATTTACCAAGAACCTGGACTCCTGCAGTGCTGGTTGTAGATGTCCTGGATGGTTGGCAGCTCTGACCTGTGTGTGCTGAGCTGATTTTACCACCAGCTTTACAGTACAGACTAAACATCCGAGTGCTTTCATTGCCATCTCAGGTGACTTTAATCATGTAACAATGGACACAACACTCACA
>JAOWBL010003913.1:0-11731 GCA_028564865.1 Zenarchopterus dispar | reverse complement strand
TATACATATAATTACTCTTATGTGAATGAAAGACGAAGTAAATTCACATACTGGACCAGTTGCAATGTAGAGTGGTCAAGATTATTTTTTTTCCCTTTTTATATCCCCTCTGCAAAAATATTAATGGTTAATACCAAATTTTGAAAAAACCTTTAAGTGACATATATATGCATTTTAATCTTTTAACAGAGGTTTTTTTTTATTTATTTATTTGTGCATGGGTGCGTGTGTGTTTCCTTCACCAGCCCTCAACAGTCTACCTTGTTTTATTTACTCCTAAAACAAAAAAATAATCAAAAATAAAAAACTGCTTCTGTCAGAGGAACAAAATCACAGACAGTGGGATACGAAAGAGCAGGAAAGACGAGACAAGATAGTGATGGGTGCAGGTTGGCGACTCTGTGGGGTGTTGTAGTGTATGTGAGTGGGGGTGTAACGTGTTGTGTTAAGAAAACAATTAATTCAATTCAGTTGTATGCATATAACATATATTACAATACAAATTGTCTCTAGGCGCTTTTCAGAGACAATTATTAAATAAACAGTGGACCCTGAAGGTCAGCTGAGTAGTACAAGAAAAAAAAGTTAAGAAAGAGAGGATGAAGAACAGAGACAGGAGAGGCTAGATGAGCATCATCATCATCATCAACAACTACTACTTCAGTTTAATCTCTCCAATGACGTCTAGAGACAGTTTCTTTCTTTCGCTCCTCCTGGAAATCAAAGCCAAATCCAGAAGAACCAGACCGATTCTTCACATCAAAGACGAAGAGAATTTGAACGTCTAACCAGGCGAACAGAAAGGAGCAAAAAATGTGAATGTGGCTGAACAAAAAAGACCTGCTGTTAGAGAGGGGGGAGTGGGGGGGGGGGGGGGGGGGGGGGGGGGGGGGGGGGGGGGTTTGTTGCATTTGGTTCAACAAATGACGAGTTGCAGAAAAGTCTGAATCAAGAATATCGGAGGAATAAATTAGCGGGACACAGCCACCCAACTCTTACATCAGAAACCTGTTTGAGTCGGGTTGTCCAAACCCATCCGATCATCTGACAGACTTCTGAGGGAGTCTGCTGGCAGCTTTTAATACCCGTCGTGTTTTTGTCATCATTTGGATTCAGTTCATCAGAACATGACCTGCAATATTCATGATCCTCAACAGGATGCTGAGATGTTGAAGGTGAAGAACATTACACCTGCTGAGGACTGAACGTGTAATTATGATGTCATGAATCTGTGGATGGCAGTAGATTTCATCAGGATTATTAATCACTTCTTGGGGATTTCCGGTAGCGTTTAGAAGAGCAAAAGTGAAGGAAAGCTTTCAAAAGTTTCAGTGAAAACTGATGTTTGTGAGCTGGACAACTGCTGTTGGGGTTTTACAGAGCGGAGCGCCATTATGAGGTCACTCGTCTTTGTTGAGGGATCATAGACGCGACCTCGCCACAGCTCTCAAAGCTGACATCAGATTGGCTGTCAGGTCCGTTTACGATCAAGACTCTGCCTGTCTGCCGCCCGATCCCCCCCCCCAGCGACTCAAAACGGCGAGTTGAGCACGTGAGACTTGTCGGGAAGCACTGACTCGTTAACACGTGGGAGAACACGGTGAAAAAAAAAAAAAATTATCCAAGTGCGGAGATGCTAAATACAACCTCAGCACATGTGTTTGAGGGATAAAGAGAGGAACAGCTGTCCAGGTGTGGATTCTTAATGCTGACTTTATTTGAGTTAAAGACCTCAGTCTTCAGCAGCATGAGGCTTGTAAACATGAAAGCTTGGAGGAGGGCTAGCATGCAGCTTCAACATTTGGACGTGTGCGTGGGCGGGTTGGGATGTTCGAAGTAGACGAGGAGAAACCCCCGCCATGCATGCATGCCGTACAGTACAGCACGAGTGAACCTGAGTGCTTTCACACAGCAGGGATTTCTCTGCGCCGATCTCAGCGAATTGCGTCTCCAGCAGCGCTGGAAACCTGAATATTTATGAGGTCTTCTTGTTTTCGGTAAAAGCCTCGCGCTGATCCAGGGAGGCCAGCCGTTCCACCGCAGGTTCAGTCTTCGGGCGTCTGCCGGAGTTTACATCAGTCGAGGCTGCGATGAAGCTCCTTACATTCAAGTTTGGATTTATTATGACACCAGCAGTTATGTAATCTGTATCCCACCTAATTTATTTCAAATGTTGATGTAATTGCTTGTGTTTAATGCTGAAAAGTGCACTCACAGAAAGTGTTGATTCTTAACCCTCAAGATGGCTGCATATGTAGTAAACAGAGTTTCCCACCTGTCAGTGTCTGTATTTGCTGCAGCCCATTGTTATGAAATGCTGTTTTGTTGGTTTTTTTGTTTTTAACATGGTACATACTCATACACCTATCAGCCCCTTTGGCTTAGCAGGCCTACTTTCACCCCTGGCTGCAACAGCGCCGGTATGCAAGCATCTTCCACTCTTATGTAACCCTCAGAAGGAGGGCAAGCAGAGGAGCAGGCTCGCTTCTGTTTTTTAAATTTATTTATTTATTTATTTTTTATGCGCTGGCTTTATCGAGCCTCGGTGATGCCCAGGGGTGCGAGTTAAGCCCTGCAGACTGCACACTGGAACATACATAAAGACAGAGGGCCCTCAGAGCCAAAGCAGGGCTCCTGTTTCCCGACGCATCCATCCGTCCACATACATGTTTAAAGCGGGAATGAATAGGCTGCTGATGATGTGTCTGTGTTTTCTTTATAAGGAAATGTCTGTTCCCTTTATCTGTCAGAAGACTAATGCAGGGAGCTGGGGGAAGGCTGGCAAAAAAAAAAGGAGCTTTTATTATGAAGTGGATGCATCCTTTAATGGATTACAGCGACGAGATGAGCAGAGAAATGCAGTGAAAGAGAGAGAGAGGATGCACTAATGGAATTCACCATCATCCAACAATTTTGGAGTTCAAATATTTCCAATAGGTTTTTAATTGCCACAAATTGTCTCTGCTTCTGGGGCGATTATAATCGAGCACAGGGGGGATGTAAGTACGCCTTACCACGGCATAATAATATGATTGAGCACTTCTAAAATGGCAGAGTTGGATTTTCCAGCATGATTATGAAGAGTACACCAGCCCTCATTAATATTTTGTTGCGTCAGGACTAACAGCGACAGTGCCAGAAAGTAAAAGCCCCGGGCTTTGTTGGTGTGCTTGAACAAGCAAGTTAAAGAGGTCACAAGTTTAAGAGGTCACTTTGGCTTTAGGCTGGCAACTAACAAGTCTTTTGTAGACTAATCTGACCAATACTTATTCATTTATCTATGTGGCAAGTAAATGTCGGCAGGGTTGGCTGTGAAATAAAATTATTTCTAAGAGTTAGGGGGGATTTGTGCTCGTTTCACAATCATCGGAAACAGAAAATTAGCAATCCAATAGTAGATTTTGGATCAAACAGGAAGCCTTTGTGCGAGGACAGTGGGGATTGTTTTTAATAATTAATTATGAAAAAGCACAAAATAGAAATGGTGGTTCAGGTTTAGCTCATGTATTCTTTTTTGTTTGATCTTCAAAAAAAATGTATGCAAAATATCTAAAGCATTTTCTTCATCCTCCATTTTCTACACAATAGAAGACTAGCTAAAGTGCTGCAGCGTTTTTTAAACTTCTACATGATTAAGTGGAGATTTTCCAACTGTATTATTAGCCGGCAAGAAATTTAGATTATTTAAACATGTTTCACACCAAAAGTCGTGGAGGCTAACTGGAAGTTCAAGGGATAATTCTGGGTAGCAAAGTTAGCATTTCGGCGTTCGGAGTTAGCATGTTAACGAGTTAGCATGCTAGCGAACGAGTTAGCATGCTAACGAGATGAACATAATATGGTCAACTCGTCAGATAAGACAGGTCAGACCACATGAATCTAGTCTTTCTAGGGACCATCTGGAATCTCCTCAAGGAGGATTTTCAAAGTTTTTTTTGACAACCATTGAGAGGATGTGTTTTATGCTAAGTAATACAAATGTGAATCGCTTTTGTTACCCACACTTGGCTACTCAGCAGGGTGCTAATCTTTGAAAACTTTGAGACCTGACTTCTCATAAAACTGTTTTGGGGGGACAGCAACATTCAGATGGCCACATCTTCAAATATTTTCATATTTCTGTATCTTAGAGACTGTTGGAAAGCTTAGAAACAACACTTTCAGAATCTGTAAATAACTCAAAATGACCCACTCGAGACTTGCTCCTGGTTTTTCCATGGCTGTTCACATAGGTTTTATCATTTGGCACGCTTGTGTAACTTCATTTGTGCTGCTGCTAAAATGATCCTAAAGAAAACTGTTTTCAGAAATGCTATTGCTAATAAAATTTCTAGTCAAGTATTTAGCTGTTTTATAGATAGATAGATAGGTAGGTAGGCAGGTAGGCAGGTAGGTAGGTAGGTAGGTAGGTAGGTAGGTAGGTAGGTAGGTAGGTAGGTAGGTAGGTAGATAGATAGATAGATAGATAGATAGATAGATAGATAGAGGTTGGGAAGTTCTGTTGTTCAAGAAAGACTTGGAGTAGAGTCGCTGCTCCTCCACATGAAGAAGAGCTAGTTGAGGTGATTCGATTATCTCTCCAGGAAATCTTCATGGGGAGATATTTTGAGCATGTCTAACTGGGAGGAAGCTCTGGGATAGACCCAGGACACGCTGGAGGGATGATATCCTGACCTGGAAAGACCTCAGTGTTCCCTTAGAAGGGCTGGAGGACATGACTGGGGAGAAGATGGATGGATGGATGGATGCATGGATGCCCACATCTTAAATGGTTTCTGTTAGTCACCTGTGAGCTGCAACATCCATTTTTCAAGCTAATTCCACTACACCTCCTTCATCTTCATGTCGTGGTTCTAATCTTTCTAATCAAAATGTCATCTGGACACAGAGTTCCATACAAGAACTCTGAGTTAATAAAATATTCTGAGCCACTAAAAACTTATCTTTACCTACATGAGACAACAAATATATTTTATTTAAAAGAACAGTCAGCATGAAAACCCTGCTCGATGCCTTCTTCTGCTGTCATCATTCCCTGGTAACTGGTTCTTATGGGACAGTCGGGTTCTCCTCCAGTGACTCAGGTGCAACTCAGTACCTCTTGCATGCTCAGGTGTTGTACCTTTTGGCCTCTGTGTGCCCCTTTCACTCATTGCCCCCCTCTCTGGCGAAGCATCAGTCTGTAAATGTTGACCTGGGGCTGCTCTGTGACCGAGCTGAGCTTGGACCACAGTCCGGTGAGTTCACCTGGTCTCCCTGGGTTACTGCCTCTCAATTATTTACCCGGCATCTCAGGTGACCCCTCATAAACACTCCATTGTCATTTAGGATCCGATGTCTCATTAGCAGTCCATTCAGTTTCCTCGCATACGCAGCTTTTGTGACTTCAGCAGGCCGCCGCCGCCGCCGCTGCCACCGCTGCTGCCGGCCGGCTCCGCCTGATGGATTGATGCCCCCGCCGTCTGTCATTTGTCATCCCGTGGCTGTAAAATTGTTGTGATCGGTCTTGCTGACGAAGCAGCGCTGCGGCGGAAACCGAAGACGCCTCTGTTGGTGGTGGCTAATTTCAGCAGGCCACTGGCGTCGTCTCAAGTTTTCGTCTTTAAAGCCTGCCGCGTGTCTCCTTGGTAACTGGGTGATGTCGTGGCGCCCCATAACTTGCACTGGTGTGCCTGGAAGGCATGCTGTGTGTGGGGTGGGATTACAATGCAAAAACTCTGCATGAACTAGAGGAAAGTAGAGCGAAAGGGTATTTTTAGATCGGGAGACTGTGCGTCTTTGTACGAAAGTGTCTGACCTTCATCAGCAAGAGAGTGGCTTCAGCCTGGCAGACCTTCGTGTCCTCAGATTGGGGTCTTGACTCTGAAGATACAGAAGCTCCATTATTGGACAGTTTGCCGTGAGCGCATGATTAAAGCATGCTCTTTTTATGCTCTTTTGGGTTTTCGTGTTCTGTTGTATGTGCATCATTGGCTGGTAGTTTTATAAAAAAAAACAAAAACAGGAAGTACCGAGAACTTTATTTAGCAAATAAACAACTAAAGCACAAACCATTTTTAAGTTCATTTTTCCTTTTTCTAAGAACATAATAAAAATCATATAACTTCAGAAAAACCAACTGCTTTCAAGGTAAATTGCAGCCAGATGCTGATTATCAGCTCGATTATCACCTCCATAAAAACACACGTTTTTTTGTGTTCGAGTGTGTGTTAATACAACGTCAAAAGGAAAAGACACAAGCTATGGTCTTAGAGACGCGATTGTTGCCGCGTGTCAGTTTGTAAAAGTGTGTTACGTCAGCATTTCCAGACAATACGGAGTTCAAGGATCTTCAGAAAAAATAGTTTTCTTAAAATTCAATTTAGCTAACAAAACCCTCCCAAAAAAAGTTTCATTTCAGATCTCACAGGCCTCAATGAAGATGTTAAATGTTTACGTCTTTTAAGCTACAATTAGGAGACTGAAGATTCGCCACAAGAGAGAGTCTCTTTGGTTTAAAAGCACGTAGAAACCGGCCGATGCCAGTTTCCTTTCCTGTTTGAGGTCGGTCGTGATGATTTTTCTTTAGTTTTAAAAATACATGATCATATTGAACATAAACTGAAAAATCAAACCCTACATTTTAATCAAAGTTTTCTTTAACGTTCTTCAATCTGATGGACACTTGTTTGATGAGTTTCTCCAGCAGGTCTGATGTTGGTGGTCACAGACGTCTTTATCAGGCTCTCTGACACTGTTTTTTTAAAAAAAAAAAAAACGAAAAAAACAAAAATCCTTCTCATTAGCTTTTTTAGAGAAGATGAGGAGATGGAGAAGAACCAGGAAGTGACGGACTCGCCGACACGCTGAAATGTACGTCGCTGTGAAATACTCGAGTATTGTGTAAGAAATTGAGCAAAATTCCCATTTACTTCATATTTAAGTTTTGATTTCTCAACAGATATAATAAAGTACGTCTGTCAGAAAATAACCTGCTGAGATACTCTTGTCCTGAAAGTGTTGGAATATAATGTGGTTTTGTTTCATCATGATGTCATTAAAAGAAAAAATAATTTAATTAATTTGACTAATGTACATTAATGCATCTCTGTACTATCACAGAACCTCAGTTTTAATGGGTACAAAGTTAAAGATGGCTTCCTTTAATAAAAAGTACTTTATTCAAGTGTACTATGAGTATACTTCTTTTGTACTAAAACTGAGGAAGTATACTTGAAGTTTACTTGTTATATACTACATTTTATATACTTAATAGTAGTATAGTGAAGTATACTTGGCTTATACTGAAAAGTATAAGAAAAAGCTGAAGACGAAGTACATTAATACTACAACTTTAATACTAAAGTTTATACTTAAGAATACTTTTATACTTAGTTTAACTTGATCAAGTACAGAATAAGTCATTGATTCATGTTTATATTTAATTTAGCAGAATAAAAATGTTTTTTCACAACGCACATTTACTCTGAAGTATTACCCCGTTATAAACTTTTATGTTCATATAGTACTAGAGTTTAAAAGTTTACAGTAAATAGTATTTGTGCTCAATTATGTTTATGAACATATAGTATGAGTTAACTTTAAGAATACTTTTAGGAAGTATATTTCATGTATATAAACAGTATGCTACAAGAAATATGCTAATCACACTTACAAGTATGCTTGAAGTATAACACGTAAAATAGAAAAATATAATTTTTTTTAGTTTTAGTGATTCCAAGTTCATGAAAGTATACTTCAATAAACTAAAATGTATATAACTAGTACAATGGTAGTATTTAAAAGAGTGTACTTGTGGCATACTTTAAGCATATGTCAATAAACTAAGTATATACTACAAGTATGTACTTAGTTCCCTAGTAGTACATAGATGAGGGTACTTTTTGCATACTTGCATAAACTTAAAAATGTTCCAGTTTAGTCCAAAGAAGTATTAAGTTAGTATACTTTCCAGTACACTACAAGTACAAGGTCCGTAGTACAGTTGTTAAAGTCAAGTAAACTTCAAGTATAGTACTTTTTGCTCCAGGTTTTCGCTTTGCAAAGACAACTTTTTGACAATGAAAAAGCCTGAAGCAGAAGTAACCCCCCACACCCCCGGTTCCCCTCGTCCCCCCGCGGCGCCGTCAGCTCTTATGATGGCGGCTTTGGCGACCCGCTCTCATGAAAGTCTGCTGGTGCTTTTGTTGGAGGATTTGCAGCCATTCGTCCTGCAAAGGTCTCCTTGTTCTGTCGCATTCTTTGGCCGTCCTGCATGCCGGGCACTTTTCTTGTCTCTCAACGGATTTTCAGTGATGTCACCGCTCAGTTATTTAACCCTCGTCCTTTGTTTGTAAAATCAGCTCATTGTGGATTTTTTCCTTTTCTTTTTTTTCTCTTTGTTAAGTTGTGTTTACCCTGATGGACGTTTGCCAGGATCTCACAGGTGTGTAACCGAACCTGTTCTTCTACCAACAGAGGGACCATGACCGAAGTCTGAATATGACGACCATTCATTACATTTCCTGATTATTTTACTGATATTCTTTACCAAAAATCCCCCAAATTACGCAACTTTTTTCTTTTTTGTTGAGAAATATGACTCCATTACTTAAATTACTGAACTATTTGCCCACACAGTCAATCATAGAGGTCACTGACATTTTATCTTCTAATATTAGTAGTAGTTCCTTTTTTTTTTCTCTTTAACTTAGTTAACTTTCAGCCTTAACCTCCTAAAGCCTGATTTAAAAAAAAATTTTTTTTTTCCCAATTAAGAAAATAAATATTATGACCAAGACAACAAAATATGTGACGTCCACACGGGCGTCAGGAGGTTAAAATAGTTTTTGTTTCAAATATTTTGAGTTTGAAGGGTTGAATTAATTCACCTGAAATCAAGTGGAGTCATTGAATTTTGTTTTTATTAACATTTTAGACATTATCATGTACATACAGGACATAAGTTTTCCTTCTTTTGCTCCATCGTGATGAACATCACCTGAATTAGAAAGAAAGCTTCATACTATTTATAAAGTCCTTATAAGTCATAAGAATTGGTGTGTAAGTCTACGGATCAGTAAGAATCATGTTGTAAAGGTGTCACGAGTGCAAAGCAAAAATTAGCGGTTATAAATACAGATAAAGAAACAGGCTTTTTAAGGATTTTTCATTTTTCAGATGAGCATTTATTTTGGCGAGTCTGATGAATCACTTCCTGTTCAACCATCGACTTTGTTTGGTTTGCTGTGAACCCTTTAATAGTCAGTCTTTATCGTCTTTAAATAAAAAAATACCACAGAACTTGCTTTACTTGCCTGATATAATTTCAAAATATAGAAATGGTTGATAAATACTCATATCCATAAATAGTTAAAAAGATTGCAGCACTGAACCACAAATCATTGCACATGTGATAACGAGCAATAAGGCAGCAGTTTGCTTATTTTTGAGATGTCATGAGGAGAGAAAATGTTTTTTTTTAGGTCTCCAAGTACGAGAGTTTGGGCATCCAGAAATCAGCAGGTAAAAGAAAAGGTGACAGCTTTGATGAGCTACTGTTGGGCCTGTTTTTGTTTGTTTTTTGTTTGTTTTTTAAATTTAAAGGCAAATTTGTGGACTTGATGGTCCATGCGAGCTCTTCAAGGAACTTGATTCTCTCCACCTTTGTCCTAATAGGAGGTTACAGGACCAAAAAAACAGAAGATCGATAGACAGCATACGTACAGATGGGTGGATGGATGGGTGGATGGATGGGTGGATGGAGCGTCCATCAGCTTTAGGATGCTCAGGATGTTTATTTTTATTTATTTGTGTTTCTCCGTTCTGAACCGCCTCCCTGTTCCCACCTGTGGCAGGAGGACGTGTGGAGACACCAGGAAACGGAGCTCCTCTCCTCCTGGCTGAGGAAGAACCTGCTCGGCTCACAGCGGACAGGTGGGCCTCAGCCGGCCAATAAGAAACGGACTGCCGGCCACCCACCTGGAGACACGGCGGCTGTGTGGGCGGACGCCGCCACGTTTCAGCCCCGTCTCCGTGGTCACATGTGCAGGACAGACGGGCTGTAATATCAGCCCATGTGCTATTTAAAGCAAACAGCGGGCTTTTTTCTGGACGGATTTGATCAAACACGGAGCTGGAATGAGATGAGTCGTTTTACAAGGAATTCCAGTTTAATTTGAACACAGCAGCCATTTTGAGCTAAATGTTTGTTTGTTTGTTTGTTTAAAAAAGAGCTGTATTATCTATACATTTTAATTTCT
The DNA here is from genome assembly GCA_028564865.1 of Zenarchopterus dispar. Taxonomy (NCBI): domain Eukaryota; kingdom Metazoa; phylum Chordata; class Actinopteri; order Beloniformes; family Zenarchopteridae; genus Zenarchopterus; species Zenarchopterus dispar. Next base: position 1,490 of record JAOWBL010003913.1, on the reverse strand, counting down.
ATTCAGGGCCACAAAGAGAGAAAGGTACACCACTCTGGACTACTATATTTTAAAGAAAAGAATATGAAATAAATAATATATACAATCCCACAACCATCTCTTAATACACTGTCTTTTGTTTATCTGTTAAGGTCCATTTAATACATATTAACTGCATCCATGTGTTCACTAGTTTTAACTCGCATAGTTCCTGGATGTGACTCCAGTTCTCTGAGCAGGTGTCCACCTGTCTGACATCTACCCGTCTGATGTGCACCTGTCTCATGTCCACCTGTCTGACGTCCACCTGTCTCATGTCCACCTGTCTCATGTCCACCTGTCTGACATACACCTGTCTCATGTCCACCTGTCTGACTTCCACCTGTCTGATGTCCACCTGTCTGACATCCACCTGTCTGATGTGCACCTGTCTCATGTCCACCTGCCTCATGTCTACCTGTCTGACATCCACCTGTCTCATGTCCACCTGTCTGACTTCCACCTGTCTCATGTCTACCTGTCTGACTTCCACCTGTCTCATGTCTACCTGTCTGACTTCCACCTGTCTGATGTCCACCTGTCTGACTTCCACCTGTCTGACTTCCACCTGTCTGATGGCTCTAATCTCTGGAGGGAGGGGCCTGTCGGTGGCTGTAAACGCAGGACCGACAGCAGATACGTCGGGCTGAAAACATTTACATAAACTGTTGAACCCAAAACAAAGAGCCAAACCGTCCTGATGGCGGGACACCAGAAACTTCACTTGAAAAGTGTTGATTGATAAAAACTGCTACAAAAACACTACAACTAAAGATATAATACTACAGTAATACTACAACTTCATAATAATACTACAGTACTGTTTATCGGCTGTGCTGACCAGCTAGCCCTTAGACGAGAGTGGATCTTCTCACCTCTCTGTGTCACTCACTAATCAATAAGACATCGATCAATGAAACCAGCTGACGGAGCTACTGTCGACGTCACGGCTAAAACTTGACCTCCACGCCTGTAGGGGGAGCCGTTGAGCTAACATGGACAAAGTTCATCTTATGTCACTTTAACATCGTGTTCTAAAAAAATATGAAATTATTGTATTTGTTTAACTAAAACATGGCTTTGAAATGAATTTGAATGTTTAGTCAGACTAAATACTTGGAAACTAAATCACGCGGTCATGTGACCACTACACACCGTCCAAGATTTATTCGTCTTTGGTTAACGTCTCGTTTTCTTCTTCGTTTTCTGTCCGCTGACATGGCGCCATAAATCAATACCACCAGGACGAGTCCGGCGCTTCCTGTCGGTAAATAAATAAAAATCCCCTGAAATGACATTGAAACTTTGTGCTGCTTTAATCTGTGGATTGTTTTTTTTTTTTTTTATATCCTGACCTGATAATAATCACCTTTTTATGAGGTGAACTCCTGCAGGGCAATGCAGCTGAGCAAAAAAATAAAAAATAAAAGAAAAACCTTTTTTTTTTTTTTTTTTTTTAACACCCCCCCCCC
>JAOWBL010003912.1:0-11732 GCA_028564865.1 Zenarchopterus dispar | reverse complement strand
AATAATCTTTTGACAAGCCAAGTGTCATGCTGTACACAACATATACACAATGATATACATGTAAATGTCTGTGTGTGCGTGTGTGTGTTGCCAAGGGAGCTTTTCACTTGATTGACCATCCCTGGACAAGTTTAAGAATTTAATTGTGTAACAACTATTATCTCTGTGTGGCCCAGTGATAGACTGATGGCTTGTTGAGGGTGTAACACTTCTCTCAAGTCATGGAAGCTGAGATAGACTGAAGCCTTTCTACAACAAAAACAGGAGGAAGTAGGTATAAAGGATGAATGGATGGATGGATGGATGGATGGATAGCTAATTAGTCTTTTCAGTCACACTTCTGTTGCTACACCCATCACCAGTCACTTGAACAACCCTCACAACCTTAGACCTGCTTCAAACTCTCAAATATGCCAAATATGTCCAGCTGACTTTGGAAGAAATATTTCTAAATGATTCACAAGGCATCCAGAATAATTATAGTAGTAGAAACACACAACACAAACAAGGAGTTTCTGATTTGAATATTTAATTGTTCCAAACACTAAACTTTATCAAATTTAAGGTGTTTTTGTTTATGAAAAGTAAAAATGGGTATTTTTTCATTTCAGATCTATCTTAGATGAGGTGTATGTTCAAATTCAAATTCACTTCAAATTTAGTCTTTGTATCTTTTTTCCTCATACAAGGACAAAGGTCAAAATGGTTTGAAAATTAAAAAAACAAAAAAACAAAAAAACATAATTTGTTTTGATTAGGTAGTTCTTGCTCCAAGATGACCAGTCATAGTTTCTGGAAAGATTAATTTAAAAAAAGGGGTTGACATTTAAAGTTAATGATGTCCATGTTAGATTATGTCCACTTATGGTTTCAAGCAAACAAACAAACAAACAAACCCAATGCAACTTCAAAGTCCAAGCATAGTATTTTGAGTTTTCCTGTAAGTAACAGACAAACACACAAACCAAACAACCACGTAACCCCCTTTGGTGGAGGAAATTAAGCACATCAGATAGAGAGACAGATAGACATTAAATAGCTTAGACAGACAGAAAAAGTTGAATTAGATGACCGGATCAGTAAGATGTTTTTTGTTAGTCTTTAATATCTTCTTCTCTGTACTTTCAGATAAAAAAAGAAGAAATAGAAAACGTAAAACATTTTCTTTATCAGCTTTAACTGCTGTTGGTGAATACGGCTTTGTTAGGAGCAATTTTGTTCCCTGCTCCTCAGTTTTGATGGTTAGGCCGATATGATTTCCTACCAGTGAACACTTCCAGCACCAGAATACTAATAACTTACCAAATAAACAGGCTGAAACTGGTTTCTCAATAAGAGAGAAGCTGGCTCTCCACTGAAACTCTCAGTTCATTATTGTGCCTTTGTAGGGTTTATTTCTTATTCATAACACACCCACGCATGCATATCTGTAAATTTGTATAATGTGTGTTTCGGGGTGAAGAAGAACGTGTCTTCTGACTGCAAAGAAAGATTAATGAGTTGGTGAGGACGTTTGAGCCCAGTGCCAGACTTGCAGACTTTTCAATGTCGTGAAGGTAGTTATCGTTCAGTGTGATTATAACTTCTGTGTCTCCATTGACACCTTAGCACGCTGATGTCAATGTTAATATCAGATTTCTATAAACAACAAGTCTCTATGAATAATAAAAACTGATTCTGGAAAATTCTGAAGATACATATATCTATCAGATATTACTTTTAAAGTGATGTCACTGATATCTACCAACATAGTTCTATAGTGCTTGATATTTAATATGACTGCAAATATTTGACCCCTTGTAAAATACTTATCTGTGGCACTGAGAATTCATTACGGGGAGGATGAGAAGCCTGTCTGCAGAGATGCACAAGAATGATGTAATTCTGATTTATTTAAATGTGTGCCTGTCTCCAGGAGCAATTTTTGGCTCTTCAAGCTAAAATATTGCAGTTAGATTTTTCCTGACAGAGCAGATTGCAAATCCAGTTTTAAATTCTGCAGTAAAGATGAAACTCATATGAAAAATGGTTATTCTAAACAGGCCATTGCTTCCTGTTTCCTGAGACAAGACTTCCCTGCAGAGAATAGCTTTTATCTAAGTGCCTCTCCATCTACTGGATAGGAAACCACCCGTTAGTCTGAAATGAATCCCAAAATCAGAAGAAAGTTGGAAAAACTGGGAAAAAAGAAAGAACTTTTTTTTTTTTTCCACTTTCCTTTCTTTGCAAGTAGTGTCAACAAGATAAGTTTTTTCAGTTTCATTTTAGGTTCCTACAGTTTGGGTTTAGGTTCCTGCATCACATAAAAAACAAAAGAACAAACAAAAAACAAAAACAAAAAAACAAAGAAATAAAAAGAAGCTGTGAATTACTTTATTTTAACTATTTAATGTTGCTATTCCATCTGAGGACAACTTAAAGGTACTGTAGCATTAAGGACACCAATGGATTAAATGTGTCTGTAGTTATTTCTAGTTATTTAATCCCATTCATCCTGCAAACACAACTCAAGGTTTGTTACACTGTCAGGGCACATTTTTCATTTCACTTCAAACTCAATGGGAACAAGTCAGGACTATAGACGGGTCAGACCACTACACATTCCCCTGTCTTCTGCACCCTTGATTTATAATCAGTGCAGAATGTGCTTTTAGATTGCCTTAGTTAGAAATATTTTGCAATCCTGAAGACAACAGTGATTTTATTTAAGAAGAAGCAGCATTAATGCTGACATCACAGATAAAAACATTTGTTGCTGATGACGGCTTGGATGTCATATCCTTGGAGAAAGCATTTGACATCTTTTTCTCACAGAAAATAAAATTTGTATACAGATTTGTCTAACTAGAATACAAGTGCAATTAGATGATATACACTGTAAAGGATGAAATGTGCAAATGCCTGACAACCCGCCTTTGAGGTTTTTTATTTACAAAAAAAAAAAAAAAGAAAAAAATCATTTTCTCATGCATTTGTTGAGAAGCTGGAAATCCTTTGTCGATTTCTTCTCTAACAAATTAAGCTCTGAACTTCTGTCTCTGGTGAGATGTCTGAACAAGCTTGCTTAAATGCTGGTTGTTATCAAAAGGCAAAAGAAGAACGATGATACTGAACTGAACTCATGAACAAGGAAAAGTGAAAACTGATGCAGGATTCTAGCTGCTCAACAGTTCTGGACCTCTTTGTCAGATTTTTTTTGTTTTATGATGTACCCAAGTGTTTTGTATTGGTGAAAAGTCAGCCCCATACCATCAGAGATGCAGGCTTTCAAAAAAAGTGCTGATAACAAGTTGGATGGGTCCTCTACTCTGCATCCCACAGGACACAGTGTCCATGATTTCCAAATAAAATTTCAGATTCAGATTTTTCTGACCACAGAACAAGTTTCCATTTTGACGGAGACCATTTTAAATGAGCTTTGGTTCAGAGAAGACGATGGAGTTTCTGGATCATGTCTACATAGGACTTCTTCTTTGCATGTTTGCATAATAGAGCTGTAAGCTAAATTTGTGGATTGTATGATGACCTGTATTCATAGACAGTGATCTCTGAAAGTGTTTCTGAGCCCATGACATGATTTACAGTAGAGAAATTTTAATGCCTGAAGGTACAAAGATCATGAAGATAAAGTTTGGATCTTTGGCCTTGTCCCATGCACACAGAGACTCCTCCTGATTCCCTGAAGCTTTTGAGTAATTTTATACATTGTATATAACTCATCTTCAAAGTCTTTTACATTGAGGAACATTTTCCTGAATATTGTTACACAATTATTTGACACACTGTCAGTGATTGGTGATCTGCTGTCAGTCTTTACATCTGAGAGGCTCTGCCTCTTTGAAATGCTCCTTTTATATCTCGTCATGTTACTAGACTAGATATAAAATTTAATTAGTTGTCAAATGCTCCTTCAGTTGTTTTTGATTTGTGTCAGTTACTTTTAAGGCATTTTTTGCCCCTGTTTTAATCTTTTTCATATATGTTGCTCCCATCAAATTCAAAATAAACTAATATTTTCCATAAAATAGCAACATGTTCCACTTTCAACATGTAATAAGCTCCTTGTGTTGTTTGGGGAGGATAAAATATGGGTTTATGAGATTATCATATCATTGTATTTCGTCTTTATTTGCATTTTACAAAGTGTCACAATTTTTTTTTTTTTTTTGGAGATGGGGTTGTACATGCATTAAAGCAGCACAGGGGAACCTAACAGAAGGTCTGCCTATAGGTATGGAGGTTACACTGCTTTTATGACACTGTCCAATACTGACTCTTTTTAAAATAAATTTTTCTTTTTTTTTTTCCTTCATTACTCTTTTACCTTTTATACCCCTTTCAGACAGGAGTGAAATTCACTAATTTAGCCCGAAGTTGGTCTGTCTGAATTTCTCAAACATCCTGAGCTTGATTAACAACCTGTTAGCCTATTATTGTTACGTTGCTGTATTGACTTGTTGATGCGGTAACCTAAGTAAATGATGACAGTGGTTGTGTGACTATTTCACAAATAATCACCACAAGTCATCATAGCAAGAAAATTAAAAAACCTCCTGGCTGGTCATGCTGAAGAAAAAAAATCTGCAGATTGACTGAAAAAAATGACATCATCGATCTTAATTTCTCATGTTGTAGAGGGAGAGAGAGTCTCATTTGTGACAATGGCTATCAGGATGTCTTACTGCTGCTTACCTGCCATGGGGATTACTGCAGCAGTGCATGTCCAGTACAGGAGCATCCACTGGTCATCATTTGAGAAAAGGGATTCTGTCTGAATCTCTATAGATTCAGGAGTGGTATAGCAGCTGGCGAGACAGCTGGGCATTTTGATATGTGTACTTCCATTTCAGTCACAGCCTTGCAGCTCTGTGAGTAATTTAGACAAAGAATCAGAAATGAGGAGACAGGTAACAGGAGCAACCAGTGAGCTTCAGAGTAAAGATGAGGCTGTATGTCCTCTGTGGTGGTGGGGTGTTGTTTCATCTGCAGAGAGGTAGGGCAGTGGTTTCAGGGAACAGCACCAGATGAGACTGAACCATCTGTACTCGCTTAGCTACTCGTATATCTTTTTCATTTCTGCAGTAGCTTGCTGGAACCAAAAGAGGAAAATATGTGATGACATGGTTGACGCAACATCCTTTGTCATGAAAAAGAAACTGAATAAAACAAATCTTGCCATGCTCAGTGTGTCTGTGTTCATAGTGGAGAGGGACCCTGAGTAGCAGCAGTTTGCTACATTCTTAAATATTCTGTTTTGCAGTAATGAGCCTGAATGCTGACCGTGTCTGATTAGTCACATTCTCTATTTTCTCCCTCCTGCTGTGCTGCTAATGTTCAAAAAATGGGTTTCGTGTCTGAAATCAGGACAAGTCACCTCTCCCGTGACGTTCATTGAAACTCTCCAAGGCAGTTTTATCATTATTGCTGTGTTACATTGTCAATAAACAATAATCACAAGAAATGACCAAGATGGGAGACCAAAATTTATTCTGGTGGTTTTTGTCTGTAGTAACGTTGGGAGACCTCAACATCTAGACAACACTTCCTACAAGTACACAAATATTCCTTCAAATAAAATTGAAAGCAATTACACATTTTTTTAAACAAAACTAATGTGTTTTGCACCAACAAATTCATTCTTCTGGATTTATATTTGAATTAAATATCTTATAATAAAATGAATAACTGTCCCCCCCAATGGGAATTAATAAGATAATATACAAAACACCAGAGTAGAGGCTGCTCCTTTGCTGAAGGAAGAATTCTTTACAAGTTTATTCGGTTTATTATTAATCTTAACAGGATTATTATCTGTTTAGAAAGAGATTTCACATGAATACCGAACTGAAACATGCTTAAAAAATTCATGCAAACATTCCTTTACACACAAACACACACATACACACACTGGTGCAAAGAGTCATGTGCATGCAGGAGCTAACAAGTTGCACAAACATTCAAGTACAGTTAAGGACTTATTGGGAACAGAAGTAGTCATTTTTATTTTCAAAAGCATTTAGACACTCACTAATGTCAGCGTTGAAAGTGAAGTCTAGCCTCAAGTCAAACACAACACAGCCTCCTGGAGTCACACACACACACACATGTAGCTGCATACACACTTTTACAAATACTTATTCTGAAATGTAGTCACACAGACACACACCTGTTTGTCCCCAGTGGCCTTGTATCTACCGACCTCGACACACCTGCACACATATCTGCCTGTTCAGACAGAAATTTGAGTAGGAATCCATCAAGTTTGGCATCAATAGACTTTGCATGAATGTGTGTGTTAGTGAGTGAGGGGGGGAAAAAAACAAGCAAAGAGCGGGAGGGTTATTTGAGGGGAATTTGTAAAGCAACTGACCAAGAGAAAATGACCCCTGTTGTGCAATGATAAAACAATCCGAAAAAAGCAGACCACTAGAATTGTTTTGCAGCAGACAGACGATAATAGACTGCAACAGAGTTGTTCTTTTTTTTTATGACCGAGTTGTGGTTTCTTCACATTTAACAGGATATATCACATTGACTCAATGCTCAGAGACTGTGAGAGGAAACAGGGAAACATTCCCACATAACAGGCTCCGACTATACCAGATACTGACTTTGCCAAACCATCTGGTTAAACAGAGAATAGAGGTCTACAGTGAAAGAGCAGTGAGGCAGAGTGCTCAGTACAACAAGAAAGTCAGAAAGAATGGAGGAGAAAGAAAAAGTCACACAGATTAAAGAGGTCAGGCAGCCTGGAGATGAAAAATGTCATTCTTCTCTTGTGCTGTGACATCGGTAACAAGAGGAAGTGAGGAGGAGCAGGAGGAGGTGCCAGAGGAGCACGGTGAGACGCAACATCAAAGAAGAAAAGAATATGAGTTTGACCTCTTTAGAAGAGGCCAACACAGTTTGACCTCTGACACCTGTAAAGATACAGTTACTCAGAAACACCTCGAATAAACTCTCAAACACTGAGAGACCTATCAGGTTCCTCCATTTTACTTAAAGTTTGGCATTTTTTACTTGACTTGACAAAACTTGAAAACATCAACATGGAGAAGGCTAGATACAGAATCCTTCTCCACCCAAGTAATCATCACACTACACACATCCCACCCATCACTAAACCAAATGTAGGCATCAAAATGCATTTTCTGCATCCCCAGATGATGCGTACACATTTACCTTTTAATAAATCTGTTGTTTGTTGCTTTCACTGTTCACCTTTTGTTATTAGATTTGTGATCATGTGAAAAATAAATTACACCATCTTTTAATTCTGAGGTTTCATATATGAGGACATTAAAAAATTATTTGGTCTCAATTGGGTCTCTAAATTGGGTAAATAAAACATCAGGTGAACAACAACATATGGTAAATTATACTGCATAATTGCAAAAACTAAACCAAAATGCAAAAACAGTGTGTAATTGCTTCACCAGTAGTTGCATGAAGTAACTGTTTTTCTGTATTACATGTTAGCATCTCACTTAATTATAAAGGAATTTTGGCCAACTCTTCTTTACTGTGTGTTACTTTATTTCATTGAGGTTTGCATACATATATATATATATATATATATATATATATATATATATATATATATATATATATATATTATGCACAGCTCTCATTATGTCCCACCACAGCATTACAATGCGGTTGTGGTCTGGACTTTTACTGGACCATTATAATGTCTCAATTATTTTTTTTCTTTTTCTGCCATTCTTTTTTTCTTTGAACAACCATGTGCATACATATGAATTAATATTAAAAGGTTTTGGCAATCAAGGTTTTGGCCTTAATTGCCAAAACCTTTTAAAGTGCAATATACATGTATTTTTAATCTAGCATATGATGTTAGTTTTCTCATGTGTCAGTAGTGCGCACCCTCCACCAGCCCTCTTTAAAAGTCTCATCCAACATATTTTATTACCAGATGAAACCTTGATTCAGTCAGAGGACTTTTTCTTCCATAGATTTTTTTTTTGGTGTTCTTTGGACAGTTGTCTTGAGTTACTTTCAGTCAGCCTTTCATTGTTGGACAGATGACCTCATTAGCTTCGGAAAACACATTAAGACAATTACAAAGTCGGCATTCTGTTATGTAAAGAACATCTCCAGGATTAAAGGACTAATGTAGGACTAACTCATCCATGCGTTTATCTTTAGTCAAAGTGATTACTGCAACACTGTCCTCACAGGTCTGCCTAAAAAGTCAATCAGACAGCTACAGCTGATCCAGAAGGCTGCTGTCCGAGTCCTCACTGGAACAAAGAAAGTGGACTGCATCACTTCAGGTCTGAGGTCCTTACACTGCTTCCCTGTATCTCAGAGAACAGACTTTAAAATACATCTACTGGTTTATAAATTACTGAATAGTTTAAGACCAAAAGACATCAGAGGCTTGTTGTATCCATATCAACCATCGAGACTCTCAGGTCTTCTAATTGAGGTCTACTCTGTGTCTCCAGAATCAGAAAGATATAAGGAGAAGCAGCATTCAGCTTTTATGCTCCATGCATCTGGAACAAACCTACAGAAAACTGCAGGAACACTGAAACCCTCAGTTCATTTAAATCAAGGTTAAAACTCATTTGTTTACAGCTGCCTTTGGCTGAATTATTTAAACCATTCTGAGCTTAAATTTAAACAATGTTAATTTCAGTACTACACTGTAACTCTAGCTTAAGTCTAACTTTTCTTTAATATACCACTGCACTGTAATTCAATCTTTTTTTCCTTCTTTTTACCTTGAATTGCCTTGTCAAAATGTGCTATACAAATAAACTTGCCTTGCCTATAAGTTTGGCTCATATTTGATATCAAATAATTTCCATGTTGACTTAATGACTACAAGTAGCCCAGCTCCAGAGTTTAAAAAAAAATAAAATAAAATAAAATAAAGTTCAAATCATCACTCCACCTCCTCTGTGCTTGACAGGGACGTGTTTATACAGAGGTGATGAATTGTGTTTCGTGGCCAGGCTTCTCCACCTTGGTCTCATCTGTCCAAAGGACACGTGCAACTTCGCAAATCTAAGCAGTCGTGCCGAGCTATTTTCAGAAAGAAAATTCTCTTGCGGTGAACTGGTTGGCAAGACCAGCAATAGTCGAGAACTTTTTTTAAGCATGAGTAAACTTTTCTCTGTGAAATGGGCACAAAAATGTTCTGAAAAGCTTAAAAAAGCAGTAGTTTTTGACTCACTACTTCTGCATCTAGACCTAAGTTTATGTTCAATAAGTAATGACACTATAACATTTAATGTGTTATCATTCTGACTACAAGAGATGCAAATATGGCTCTCTGTGTTCTTTATGCCCTGTTTAGTCAAACATCACATGGTTTAACTGTGACAATAATCTAACAGTGAAGAGGGTTTTGATGCATGTCTCTTGAACTATTAGTTTCTCAACAGAGTCTCTTCTTTATTTATTTAATTTTTTTTCAGAAAACATTGTTTGCCCACGGTACAATTTTGACAATATTCAAACATGACAACAGTGTGAGTAAATGATATCTAAAGTGGTGGTTTCATTATCTAGAGTTTGTTTTGTCTCCAAATGAATTCTCAACTTGACACATGAACTGTCTCAGAAGTCAACTCGACCTCATGCATGATGGAGATCGCAACATTTTAATTTGTAATTTCAGATCAAAGGTGAGGTGTTTTTAATGAAAGTTAATACAAAATTAAGAGCAAACTCTGGAAGAGAATCCTCTGGTCTGTTGACCGCTTGTCAATCAGTCTGAGTCAATCAGTCTGAGCTTTGCCTTCATTAATGTGTCTGGTGCAAATGTGCACACAGGGGTGTTTACTTTGATGTGGATCTGCGTCAAAACTCCCATTGTCCATCCATCCAGTCATTATCTTTTTTCGTATTTTGAGTTTTGCCAGAGTACCTATCTGTAGTGTATCCCAATCAAAAGGACACAGTAAACCCTGGATAGGTCACTACTCCATCACGGTCCCACACCCTGAAACAACTACGCATGCTCACTTCTGTGGTCATGTTAAAATCACTAATTTGCCTAAAATACCTTTTTGGACTGTTGAAGGAACTCTGGGTTCCCAAATTAAACAAGCATGAGGAGAACATGCACACTCCATGCAGAAAGAGTGCAGCTGGGATTCAAACCAGGAACCTTCTAATTGTGAGACAAAGGACCTAACCACTAAAACCAGGGTTCTCGCCCTTCATTTAGATATATAAAGAAGATACTGGCTTCACATGAAAACAGCTTATTTTATGTTTTTATTTCTTTTTTTTTTTTCGAAGAAATCTTCCTCTGAACAAAAGCTGCACAAAATATTTGACCTCCCTCAGAAATCAAAAAGGAACATAAAAGAAGATCTAGTTTATAAATAATTATATTAGAACCTGGCGTCTGATTGTGGACACACCCATACACATGTACTGTATGTGTGTTGAACATCTGTCTCTGTCTCTCCGTGCAGTTTAGCTCCAGAATAGCTTAAAATCTGTGAACACTTGTGACAAAACCCCTCGTTCTGTAATGTGAGAAGGGATAAAAATGTGCTATTTCTTTCTTTATTTATTAGTCTTTTTTTTTTCAATAAAATGAATGCAATGTGTGTTCAAACAGCCCATTATTTGGATGCTGTTGCAAAAGCACCGCTATTTATCAATGTCAAATTACACAACTATAGACTTTTATTTAGAGTGCATGTCCTTATTGCGTGGAAACACACAATAACAGAAAAAACCAACCAAGTCAGATCTCACTGGGGAGAAGCAAACAGATGGGATTAAGTATTAAGTGTGTGTGTGTATGTGTGTGTGTGTGTGTGAGTGAGAGAGAGAGAGAGAGAGAAAGAGAGAGAGAGAGAGAGAGATCTTTGTATGAGTGAATCTCTCTGCATTCAAAATTGTTTGCATCTCTTTAAGTCTGAAAGTGTTTCAGTGTGTATGTAATTATTTTTCTTAAGGTGGTCACACTGAGGCTGGAGGGGATGTTTAATACCTTTGCAGCCATGTGTGAGAGTATGCTGATGAAGAATTGAAGTGTAATCAGTTGATGCCAAATCAGAAAAAAATGGGATGATGTTGGAAAATTCAAGTGGCAAAAAAATAGAATGAGTCTTACATTTGCTTGGACTTTTATTTAATTAAAGACAGTATAAACCCAGGATATTTGATTTCTATCTACCTTATTACTACTATTTTTTTTAACGTTTAGATCTGCAACACATTCCAAAAATGCTGAAACAGTAAAGCTTTTTCCTCCATGTGGTGTTGACTATCCTTCTCACAACAATGAAAAGACATGCTGGCCTTGAGGATACAAATTGATTAAATGTTATTTTGTCTCATTCTTTGGTAAATGTGTATGGGGCAGGATTGATGCTGGCTTTTGGTTTCAAATTTCTCAAATTCAGTACTCCTCAGCTGTGAGGGGTGCATTCCTCTTTTTAGCAACTGAAATGTTCAAGTAACATTTGGGTACATAACTCTATACTTGAGAAATGTGTCCCAAACTGATTAATTTATTTGTATAACACCGTAACATCATAACTGATTGAGGACTCTGGATATAGTTTTGTCTTGTGTTCTTGTGCTTTATGCATTAAATTATTTTCCAAGATTCTTTTTTCTTGTTTTCAAAATATGCTTTGCTGGCTTGAAATGCGGTAATGACTTCTTTCTTTCTTTCTTTCTTTCTTTCTTTCTTTCTTTCTTTCTTTCTTTCTTTCTTTCTTTCTTTCTTTCTT
>JAOWBL010003911.1:0-11733 GCA_028564865.1 Zenarchopterus dispar | reverse complement strand
TATATATATACACACATCTGAGAAGAGAAGACAGCCAACACACACACACAAATTACAGACACAAAACAATAACAACGGAAAGAATGAGGGGGTTAGGCAGCTTAATTACCATAATTATCATCCATTACTCAGGAAAACACTGTGCTGCAATAACAAGTACAAGTTGGTAAATGCAGATGTTATAAAGAACCTCATTAACAAATCACTTTTCTTTTTACAGAAGCTGCTGGATTACTTCCTTTATGGGTCTTGTAGCATGGTCAGATGTGTTCTCTGCATTGTCTTTGAGAGTAAAGACTACTGTGATCAAAAAAAAAAACCCTCTGCATTAATGAACACACGGCAAAAGGACATGCACTAAAAAAAAAAAAAAAAAAGACTTAGTTCCATGATTTTCTAAAACAGGATGCTGCAGCCACGGCATGATGAAGTCATTGTGTCTGGCTTGCTCTCATTTGAATGGTGGCATCTGGTCGGAGAGGCTGGGAAACAACAAGGACACGGCAGTGACCTGGTTTGAATGGGAGAGCACTAATTAGCATGGTAATTACTGGTTGTTAGCGCCACACCAGGGACATAACTGAAATTAAGCGAGAGGACCAGAGCCGGAGAGGAAACAACAATAGAGAGAGTTAGACAAACAGCAAGAGGACACAGACACAATAGGAACATGAAGGTGACAGAGAAAGAGAATGAAAAGTGCACAAAAAAGAGAAAGAAACAGAAGTAAACAAGAAAGATGAGCCTGGAAGGCAATGGGGAGATCAAACCTGCACCATCAATGTAAAAGGACACCCAAATGAGAAATAACACCCAACAGGCTGCTGATTATCACAAAGCTTTATTTCATTTTTCAATATATTTAAAATAACATTTTGAGCATGCTGTTCTTTAACTTCAACCATCATCAGCCTATTAAATTCTGTGATGGGTTGTTTTTTCACTATCTGTATGTGACGAGGAGTGAGTGTATCCTGCAGTGAAGTTTTGGATGGTTTCACAGCGCTCTTGGTAGAGAGAGTGGAAGGCCCGAGCTAAACAAAGGAATGGTGCATCACAGTTTTCCATCTCCTTCTGTAAGACAGCAGCATGATCAAATAGTTTTAATGCAGTGGAATTGAGTTGCTGTAGTTTAAGCACTGCTACACAAAGAACAGGCCTTATTGTATTTTTTGAAGTTCACTCTTTAAATGTGGAAAATATTAACATTCACAAGTGCACAGTGTATTACATATTTTCAGCAACACTCACAGCTGATGTCTCATAGTACTCCAATCCTTGGCTCTGGGCCCATTCGTTAGCTACAGATGCCTGCACTTCTCTTCTACCAGACAGATCTGATTTGTTTCCCACCAGGACTCCTGGAACACAAACAAATGCATAAATACCAGGCAAAAGTAAAATTAGTTGTTTCCATCTCCCATCCAGTACAAGTATTGTCATGTTTGCCTGGAACTTAAACAGGACAAAGGCGAGGATTGTGTGTTTTAGAACCAAATATTACTATCCTATCTCTTCGTCCATCCATCTATCCATCCATTATTATTATTATTATTATTATTATTATTATTATTATTGGCCATTTTTTAATCATCTGCATCCTCCACAGAAAAACTGCATAGTATTTATTGAGTCTACAGTCTTTTATAATGGTGCAAATCAATCCATAAATAATTGCTTAAAAAGTGAATTTACTGCTGATTGAGGATTTAGTAACAGTTTCATATTCTCTGAGTTTTGCAAAGCACTAAACATGGCCTCACCCGATACACATCCTCTGTTGAGAATCAAAAAAATACTTTTGAACAAAAACAATTTGCAAAATTTGTGTTTGCAAGTGACGTGAGATGTTTTGACTTTATTTTCTTTTCCTTTCGGCTGCTCCTTCAGGGGTTGCCACAGCAAATCATCTGTCTCCATCTAACCCTATCCTCTGCATCCTCCTCTCTCACACCACCACCCTCGTGTCCTCCTTCACTACATCCATATATCTTCTCTTCGGTCTTCCTAGAGGCCTCCTGCCTGGCAGTTCCAATCTTAAAATCCTTTTCCCAATAAATTAACTATCCCTCCTCTGCACATATCTAAATCATCTCAGTCTGGCCTTTCTGACTTTATCTCCAACGGATCTAACATGTGCAGTCCCTCTGAAGTACTCATTCCTGATCCTATCCATTCTTGTCACTCCTAAAGAGAACCTCGACATTTTCATGTCTGCTCCCTCTAGCTCGGTCTCCTGTCTCATCCTCAGTGCCACTGTCTCCAGGCCACACAACATCGCTGGTCCCACCATTGTCTTGTTCATCTTTCCTTTCACTCTTGCTGACATCCTTTTATCACACATCACTCCCGACACTTTTCTCCACCCCTTCCAACCTGCTTGTACACGTTTCTTCACCTCTTTTCCACGCTCTTCGTTGCTCTGGACTGTTGACCCTATGTACTTAAAATCCACTTTCTTTATCTTCTCTCTATACCCTCACTGTTCCATTTGTGTCCCTCTCTTTCACACACAGGTACTCTATCTTGTTGCAGCTAACCTTCATCCCTCTTCTTTCCAGAGAATACCTCCACTTTTAAATATTTTCCTCCACCTGCTCCCTGCTCTCACTACAGATCACAATGTTATCTGCAAACATCATGGTCCATGGAGATTCCTGTCTAACTTTGTCTGTCAGCCTATCCATCACCATAGCAAAAAAGAAGGGCCTCACGGCTGATCCTTGGTGCAGCTGCACCTCCACCCTGAACTCCTCTGCCACGCCTACGATAAACCTCACCCGTCTTACAGCTCTAATACATGCCCTGCACCACTTTAACATACTTCACTACCGCTCCAGATGTTTTGACTTATAATGGTGCAAATCACCATTGACAGCGCCCTTTAATGTATGTTTATCTTATACAAGGCAGGAGTCAGAATCCAGTTAGTACAGTAGTTGTGGTTGGTGGAATGGCTTTGAAGTTTACCAAAAAAAAAAAAAAAAAGAAAAAAATTCTTAGAAAGATCTTTCTGAATAATGTTACATTGTCAGGGAACATGCAAGACTTTATAAGAGTCTCAGCCTGGAAATAGAAAACCTTCAATAGGACAGCAACTAACATTTCCTTTCTATTTGACAGGTTTATGGTCCAATCCTTTCAGAAATGCTAAGACTGAAAAAAAAGTTTTAAACCTTTACATAATTATTTCACACCATCATTTGTGGTCATAGGACTTGAGTTTTGAGCTTCGAAATAATGACTTGACAAAAGCTTGGAGTCCCTTGACAACCTTTCTCCAGTTTTCAGTGAAGTGAGGATGCAACTGGAAATGGAACTCCATTTTCTGAGGTATTTAGTTTTGGAAAATGTTCAGTTTAGGGATTTTTTACCTGGAACCTGGAGACCCTGGCAGTGTGCACGAAATCTCTCCATCCATCTGCTGCAGTTGGCAAAAGACTGCTCACTGGTCAAGTCAAAAACAAGACAAAGTAACGAAGGCTCACCCCACTGTGGAAGGGAAAGTACACATAGCAGTGAGAAGTAGAGAAGGAGAAGACTGGGACAGATAACCTTAGACACAGTGCTGATATCACAGCATTCGCCTTTCTGCTTCTGTGACAAAAGATACAATGACTGAGGACCTTCTAGGTGTTGTTACATTCTGTAGGGATGCTGAGTGAATGCTGAGTGCTGGATGGTAAATTTAGTTAGTTTCATGAAAATAGAAGAAACTCCAAATATGAAGTCTGACCATCCTTTCAGAGGCCTCCACAAGGATTTCCTTCCCTGCAGAGTCGATGATATAGAGCTCCTGTAGAAGAAATACAAGCAGAAAAAGGAAAGGCAGAGGAGTTACAGGTGGACATTTAGTCATGTCTTATGCTTTTAAATTGTGTTCCTGATTCTTTTTTTTTTAAATCTTATTTAATCAGGTAAAAGTTTGAGAACAAATTCTTATTTACAAACAAAACCTCGTCAAGGGCAACGACAGACATAAATAGACATGAAACAACACTGAAATCTATAAATATACAAAATATCAACAAATGAAATAAGACATACAATCGTATAAGAAATATTGTGTCAGTCAGTTTGTTGTGTCTCTGTAGTGTCTTATTTCACCCTTCCTATGCTGTGTGAAAGGCCATGGAGGTGGAACAGTGAAAATAAAACAGCAAAATAAGTGCTGTGTTAAACGAGGAATAGCATAATGGGAATGTGGCGATTTGGGATGGCTTTCTTTTTGATGCTCTTCTTGGTACTCATTTCTATAATTCTGAACAAAAACTAAGAGTATGATGGAGAAAGAAATGTTTACATTAAAAAACAAGAAAATTTTGTTACTTTATGCTACTGATAAACTAACAGATTAGATTAAAATATTGCAGAGAGAGAGAAAAAAGATTTTCTATGGTGATGACCATAAACAAACATATGTGAACAGGAAGTGATTGGTGTTGATCAGGATGCAAATTAGAATTCTGGTATCTTACTTTTTTCTCTCACATTTTATGTGGGCTACCTGAAAAATAACTTATTTTTAATTCACAAAAATCAATATGTTAACAAGTCACACTGTCTTCTGTACAGATAGGGGAAAGTAACAGCCCCAAACTTTAGTACAACTCAGAGGACAACAAAATATGGTTTGCTGGGTTTTGACAACTGTACCTAAATCTACTTGATTCCACAGATGTGAAGGGTCTTGTAAAGTTTAGGAATGTGAGCCCATACTGTTGAAAACCTCACTCCTTCAGCAATGTTTCCACTGTCTGCACGCATATACCAGGCGTCGTTCATGCATCTAATATGACAATGTAGCCATTGTCATTAGATGGCAGTAAAAACGTCTTTCAATTAAACAATTTAACTTTGAAAATACAGATAATGGCAATGACAATAACTGCAAACTCTGTGCAGTAGATGAAATCAGGAGCAGTAAAGTGGGGAAAAAGCGGGTTTGCAAACAGTGGTTGGAGAGGCAGTGACTGGCTCACACAGCTAATATCTCCTGCCCGATGAAGATCCCTCTTCCAGCTGTGGGTCAGCGATGGAGGAAGCTGAAGCTAGAACAACTATGTGTCCCATAGGAACAACCAGGTAGGAACTGTAGTTTTTGATGGCATTCTTGAATAGAGGAGTCAGTGACCAGTGACATTCAGGACTTGTTGTTGACTGTGGGGTACAGCACAGAGTGAAAGCCCCATCTTTAGACTGCAGAACACAGTAACTCTGTGTGAAAGCACACACTGGGGAGAGAATAATGCACCTTCCTGGGATCACTGTGAACACACAGCTGAAGACTGAAGGCAAAATGAACAGGGGATCTCCAGTATGTCTCTACAGCATGATTGCTGTGTGAAAGTGGCTTTAGACAAGGGCATTCATGCTCTTCCTTCAATACTTCTGTATTTCTTCATGAATACAAGGGATAACTTTGTCATTTCCACAGTGTGTGATGGTTTCCAGCTCTATGATTTAGAGACTTAAGTTACGAAAAGCAAAAGCAGACAATATTACCAGCTACATATTATTTTATATTGGCAATCTAAAATCTGTAAGCACTAAAGTTTTTAGCATAAACATAACCTTGACTGTATGTTTGCGAATATGTTCCTGTACTTTTGCGAATGAAGAGGAAACACCTGACTCACCACACTGTCATTGGTGTCTGTGATGTTGACACACTTTGTCAGCAGCTCCACTCCTGGTGTCTGCAGAACAAATGTAACAAAGATCTTCATTAGAAAATAATTCACTAATGTAAAGCTAAAAAAAACTTTGATGAAGTCTTTATTGTGTTACTTTAATATTCATAAACAGTCGTTGTGTATTTTGGTATAAAAATTCGTAGGCCCAAATACATTTAATGGGTTGAACACTCTTGTTAAAAAAAATGACGTAAAAAGAAAAAGATTCTGGAGGTTGTATTTGCTCAAAAAATAACAGTAAACTGTCAAGGATGATTTATGGTGAAAATGAAAACTAAAACATCACCAATTAGCAATTTGGCCCACCTTGAATGCAGATTCAGTGTTCTTATGTTCACATTCTTATCAGACCTTTTGAGTTGCATCTCCATTTCTCTAAATTGTATAACTCTTAATGTGCCAATAAAGGTAAATGCCTAGAGAGAGGACTACCAGCTTTAAGTCTAATAGCACTGCAGTGGCAACTGTTCAGAGTAAGAACCTGATGTTTATTGAAAACCTTAGGCTAAAGGTTTACATTATCACAAATTTGATAGCTGCTACAAGCTTCGGCAACTCTGGGAAGCAGAACTAAGTTGTGATCTTACAAGCAAGCAGCGTACAGACATACAGCTAAAATCTTTACCTGGAGCTGTAATTTTGTCCATCTGAGACACGTGGTATGAGGTGTTCCTCCTTGTATTGGTTTTCACTAAATGTGGTACTGTGTCTTATGGCCAAATAACTTGGTCTCTTGTGTTCAAAGGACATTGTTTCAGATATTTTGATATTCGTTTCAGATGCAACTTTGCAAGCCCTTGCCATGTTCTTTTTAGAAGAGGGTTTCTCCTGACAACTCTTACAACAAACCATCCTTGTGCAGTATTATCCTCAACTTTAACATTTAACAAATTGAGGGCTGTTATAAGTTATAGACCTTGAGATCTTTGCTATTTCTCTGAAAATTAATTTGTAGGATGCTGGGTTCAACTGGCTAGGATGTCTATCATGACAGAGATTAGAAACTGTCTTAAATGTTTTTCACTTTTGAATTATTTTTCTCACACGAGAATACTGTTTGGCAATGCTCTTTTAATCCTTAATGAACTGATATGCAGCAGCAGTTGCTTCTCTCAATACTGATGTTTTTGCTATATGACACTGTGTTATCACTTGCCTGAATTCTCCAGGCCAGAATGATGTAAAACATTAGCTTTTATCAATGGTCAGTTAATGGTGAGCTTCAATTAAACAGGTGCATTTGAGCAGCCGGCTGACTCCTACTTATGTTCTTAATTTTGGTGGAAACATTAAGGATGTACTTAGTTTCCACCCTCTTCTGCATTTTGGCTTTGTTATTGCTAAAAAAATATATTTTTTATGCAATATGCCGTGTGTTGTTGTTATATGTAGTTGTATTTACTTCACTTTAGAACCTGTCAAGGACTAAATGATTTATGTTCTGATACATAAAACTTAAAATTGAAAGAGGCTGTATTTTCTTTTTAACATGACCATAAATTAAAGCTCCCTTTAATTAGCTAGCAGGTGTTTTTCTTTATTTTTTCCTCCTTTATAAATGTTTACTTTTAAAAAGAAGGCCACAAAATAATGACAGGATAAGTCTTTTTTTTCAATTGTAATGACAGTCTAAAATAGCAGAATACCTTTAAAATACACTGACCATTTTTGGACCACATATGAAGAATAAGATGACGTTTGGGCTATAGAAAAATTATTTGTGACCTCATGGGGGCTTAAACACAAGGAAAGGTAAAATAATAATAACAAATAAATATATAAAACATTAACTGGCTCCTGGTGATTTTTTTCATCTCAGAAACTAGAAACTGTTGTTTTGTTGCAAATAGTTAACAGCAATTGAAAAAAAGACAAAAGACTGTAAGTATCATTAAAAATATGTAAACCACATTGATTCCATTGTTATTCCAGATGCTAGCAGCAGTCACAGAAACATATAACCATAATCTAAAGTTAGATGCTTAGAATAATAGAAACCATTACATAGCTTAACCATTTTTTATGGTTAATGGGGTTAATATGTATTGAGATGGACAAAAATACAGCAGCAATTCAGGTAAAGGGAACAAAAAAACTCTAACAAATGGATGTATGTAAATAAGATTATGTTTTGGAAACAAATACAGGGTAAAGCATAGGGAGTGGAGTGTAATGGTATAGATATAACTTTGGTTTGGTCATAAATGTACTGTTTCTAAGAGCTTTGAGATCTAAACAAGCCCTAAATGGAGTGGATAGTTACATGCTGGCATTTACCTCTGTGAATTCACTAGTTTTACATAATTCATGACCTTGGAGAAGAAAGCTGAAACTTTTTTTCACATCAGAATCAAATTCCAAATTGATCTGATCCCCTGATCTCTGATCTCATGCTTAGTTGATTAAGTATGCTAAATGCAACAGTCTTAAATACTGGAAATACACACATGCTTCTCAAACTGAATGTCTCATTGAAATACAAATACAAAAGCTTCAGATTAACATTCACCTGATTATGCACTGACAGTTCATAACAAGCACCTGGTGACTCAAACAGATACAGACCATACTGCGGTTCCACTACACAGCGGTCTAATGAGCTGGGGTGATGCATGGGGAGCGTCTCACTGGAATGTCAATGAGGGCTTATTAGCAACAAATAAGCCTGGAATATTGTGAACAGGCCGTCTGACATTTTCAAAAAAGAACGTGAGCAGAATGACTGACAGTCTTGTTACCTTTCAAAACCAAAAGTTGAAGAACATGAAGGGTGACTTGATTCTCTCATGAATGGTAACTCTCAGCACTGGCCTTTTCTTTACATTAGTCCCAATGGAAGAGACACGCTTTTTCCTATTTCCATCAGCAATTAAATCTTTTTTGGGGAAAAACAGAATCAAAATAAGAATATAAATCTGGTTGTAGAAAAGGATATGGAGTCAAAAGTTTTGGCACTACCTCCATGTGACCCTGAATGCAGTATTCAAATTTTATTCAAAGCCTGCACAAAGCAACCAAAAGTTCAGTATCTCAAGAGGAAGGCTTATCTAACTGCACTTTCTTTCATTGTTAAATCTCTTGTCTTTTTTCTTCTTGTTATATTACTGGAAATTTTCAAGCACTTTTATTTATGTTTTATTTGCATATACATTTAATGTCATGAAATTGATCAGTTTAGATGTCTAAAGCATGTGTTTGGAGTTCAGCAAGCACACATGCAAAGCCACTGTGAGCTAAAGTTTTTAGCCTTTCTCTAAATAATCTCCTGGCCCAACATGAGGAGTCACACACATCATCACAAGCATGTGAGTTTAAGCCTGCTGTATGTAATACTGAGCAACTCGGCACTGCTGTTGTACTGTGTGTGTTTGCTTGTTAAGTACCTGTTCTAGCAGCTTTCCAGAATCCTGCTGTATTAATTATCGACGTTCCTGTCACCTCAGAACCCCAATAACGCTGATGCAGCAAGGGCTTAACAAACACACACAAGTCCACACTTGGTTTTGTACAGTAATTCGCATTAGTTTCTTATGTGCCTAAACAGGCCACAAGGAATAGTGGTAAACTAAGTAAGTAAGTGTTTGTAAAGAAATTAAAGTGTACAAGCTGCACTAATATGAATTCCCACTTCAACATCAATGCATTGATGTTGGAATATGAATTATTGCCGTTCCACTGAATGCTCTTAGACTAAAGCCTTTTAAGAGCCATTTAAGAGTCAGGTTAATGACATAATTCCCACCATCATGTAGATAAGCATAAATAATGCTGATTAGCAATCTCAGCATCTGCATTATACAATGTTTTACATTGTTTTGCACTTCAGTAACTCCTTCAGTGGAGTTGAGAACCCTCTTCAAGTCCTAAAAGAGCTTGTAAAAAAAATTGTCCATTTGTGACCATTTTTAACTTGTTTAGCTACAACCAGTGAACAATAATAATAATAATATCTTGAGTCTGGAGTGTCAAATAACTGTGGAATAAATACTACAGAGTAGCACATGGATCAGAGTATCCCCAACAAAGAATGTGAAGTTGATGTCAAGCAGCATTTAATTTTTGGTACCTGGGTCTGATTATGTTCTTCATTGTAATGATCCCACTTACCTTCAAGCAGCCTTTTATATCCAGGACCCCTGCATACAATCTTTACAATTATGTTTTTAGCACACACTGTAAGATTGACCCGGAAAATTATGTCTCGCTCTTTTTTTAACTCAAGATTTTACAAAAATACATATCTGCCAACATATTTAACAATTAATAACACCCATAGGGATGTATAATAATTTATATAACTTCACAGAATGAATACACAGTTGTATTTGACAGTACTAAAATCACTTTCATATATTACTTTGGCTAGAAAGCACATTTTGGAAAGTCAGAGTTACTGCAAAACTGCTTGTAAACTTCCTGACTTTTACTGCAACTTTTAAACTCACATGCAGTATCTTTCACGCAGTCCAAGCATTGAGTTTACAAAGTGCCACAATCTGAGTGGAGGAAGTGCAACACAGTCGATATCCCAGTCCATTTCATGGATCTGTGTTCATTCATCTAGTATTTTGGCAATAAAATTCAGTTTCTTGTGGTCTCCTGTTTCCTCTCTTTTTTCATCCTCAAATTGCCTCTTCTGTACTAAATCGGAAAATGTTTAAACCAAAGCTAACTAAGTACTAATAGTAGTAGGTATACATACTATATACCTACCATTTTGGAATTTTTGTCCCAACAAGTGACACAACTTCATATGCTTTGCATTATTATGCCTCTCTTACCGAAGAGTTTCCCATCCAAACCTATTTATACTATGTGTGTACAAATAGATATAGACGCAATGCAACTTAGACAGGCCCCAAATTCTAAGCCCCTAAACAAGTAAGATTTACAACTCATCCCTCTGTTTCCTTAGTTTTGTGCAATTATTACAAAAAATGTTATAAGCCATGTTCCAGATGCACAGCAGTATATTTGGAGCTACAAGCTCTTAAACTGCGCTAGATGACCATAGGACATATTGGAGCTTATACAGACCATGTATGGATGCACTCACCATGCTATAGTTCTTCTGGAAGAGACTTCGGTCGTTGTAAAATATATGAGTGAGAGAACTTTTTCCCACCGCAGCATCCCCTGCTTACACAGCCACACAGGAACAAAAAAAACAAGACATCGTTTGAGTGTTTACATTGCGTATACAGTGCATATTTGTATTAAGCAACAGCACATGACTGTTTGAATTATGTTTTGTTAGTTAAAGTGCATATTGCCACTCGAAGTTCACAGCTGATATTATCATTTTTTCCGGTCAACTGTTCAGAAACACAGCAGGATGTACTGTGATTTCTTTTGGGAGTCCCAGTCTCATATAGAGTACAATAGTGTGGATGAACACCGATTAATACACTGAGGATAATTTGGCATATGTACATTTGGGCTACTTACTTTAACGGTTTTGTAAAATGGTTAGCTTTAGCACTTGTACCTAACATCACATAAAAGAAGGCAACACAGCTACAAAAACTTACCAACAAGCAAACACCTTGCTCTCAGCTTCACCATAATAAGGGCAACTTAGAGACGTTGAAAGTAAAATCCGATCTTTCATCTGTAAAACTGAACAATCTGATTTTGGTCTGTGCTTCGAGATGTTCTTCCTCTCGACTAGGCAATATGGACACAACTCGTCTCCTAGCAACCATTCACAAGGGCGTTTCATTGGTCCATCCAACTCGTACGTAATCGCGTAGGTTGTATTGTATTTTTCCCACAAAAAGGTCTGACAGGCAAAGCTCGTTAAATCTTTTAAAAACCCGAAAAAAACATCACTGATTACGGGAAAGCACTACAAATAAGCGGTAATAAGCTCTGGCAACACGTAAATGTTCATGGTTTTGAATATTTGAGCCGTCCCAACGTGAATCACACGCAAGTTGCTTTATGACCACTAGAGGACGATATATATATATATATATATATATATATATATATATATATATATATATATATATATATATATGTGTGTGTGTGTGTG
>JAOWBL010003910.1:0-11736 GCA_028564865.1 Zenarchopterus dispar | reverse complement strand
TTTCCTTTCATTCTTGCTGACACCCTTTTATCACACATCACTCCTGACACTTTTCTCCACCCGTTCCAACCTGCTTGCACACATTTCTTCACCTCTTTGATCAAAATCCCTGATGTCGCTAGAAAAATGTCTAATCCTCATTCAAGTGTGTGATGTCAAAGTCAAACAAATACTGTGTGTTCCCTGAAACTTTAAGACAACATCAAATAGTAAAAAGTAATCATGAGCCCCAGTCACCTGGATATTAACTATATTAAAGGTTAAAACAAAGCTTTGAAATACAAAATATTACATTGCACTAGACCAGTTAAAAGTTAGTGTTCTATAGAAGTGGGATAGTTTCTGTGACAAAATAAATCAATAACACAACCTTTGATGAAAACTGTGGTCACTGACCTTTAAAACAGAAATACCAGGGGGAGTAATGTCAAGAAAATAGACATTCATTTATTATTTTATAATCTAAACAAAACAAATTTATACATGTCAGATGTTCAGCAGGGACACTTTTTGTCATCATACTCATTATGTTCCTTAACATCTTTTCAACTCTTCGTAATTGAAGGTTTACTTTTGTCCAAATAAAAGAAAAAGAAAAGTTTAATTATAAAATGCACAGTAAATGGTCTGAATTGATCTGATTTTATCACATGTGCATTAGCATCTTACAGTGTTAAAATAAAGAAGTAAACCGTTTGGTTCAAACATAAGTGAGGCAGTGACGTAAGTTCAAACCAAGCAGATGTAATAAAACTCCTAACAACTACACATTCTGCAGTGTACATAAATATCTGGGTGCTGTGCTACTTCTGAAAGAATTCAGATGTGATACTGAATGTTACATACGGTATCCCATAATACTATATGGGCAGTTATTTAGCAGTCGTAGCTGTTAGATAACTGGCTTTATGGTGGCACATCCGGTACCAACAACTGTCACATCAGTATGCCAAATGTACTACATAATCAATTCTACACAAATTTAATCGTATTCAGCATTAAAATGCTTTTCACTACTTATCACTAAGTTTATTGTATTAGATTACAAAAAGGAAAAGTGGTGAGTGATGTGTGAAGACAGCCAGTGGTTGTGTTCACGAGTGTCCCGAGCCACTTCGTAAAGAGATAACGCCAGTGTACAAGCATGAATGAAAACATCAGTCAGCAGCAAAGAAATCATCCAAATGTGACAAGAAGAATCATGTCTGAACAGAAACATCTTTTACATGCTTCATGTCACAGCCAGGCTTATTTAATTAGTTTTTCTTCTGTTGTTGTTTTTCTTTTCTTTTCACAACAGTTTAATCATGTCCACAAACTGCTTTTTTTTGTTCTTTCTTCTTTTTTTTGGCTATGCAAAATGTCTATTTTATAATGGCTTTCAATGGATAATGGCCTTGATATAATTTGACTAGTATTTTTATATCTAAATTTGAATTATTTCAATTGTGGAAAAATGGGTAGCTCATTGGTGTCTAATTGTAATCTTTAATTTATGTGCAGTTAGATTACAAGTTGTACATCAGCTGTAAGCGGCCTTCAAGCTTGAGTGTTTCGTTTATGCCAGCAGTTGGTGTTGCAGAAATGTGGACGTGTCTGAAAAATATGATGTCTCTGATCTTGTGGAACAGCTGAATACCAGGCTCCAAGAGAGTGAGAGGGAAGCGATGGAGAAAGTGTCCGAGCTGGAGAAGAAGCTCATTCAGTCCACCAAAGAAGCGGAGCTTTTAAAGGTAGAGTGTCTCACCTTGGACCATTACAGTTTCATCAGTGAAGGTGCAACACCTGGATTCATCCCTCCATTCAGTTTTGATCATCATGATGCAGCAGATGGCAACCAAGCAACGTGCCTGCAACATGCTCTGTTGTCTCTCAAATGGAAGCAGTATGGATTCATGATTTTCCTTCAACAAGACGCTAAGATTCGTGATACTCACAAAAACGTTACTTGGGAATGAATGACTTGTCAAGTCAGAGTAACATTATAAATGATTGTTTTAACTACAACAGCTTCACAGCCTGAGGGAAGAATCACATCACATCAAATCAAACTTTATTTATATAGAACTTTTTGTACAAACATCTCCATCTGCCAGTACAGCAGAATATGCAGCCAAGTGAAGTAGTTGCTACCCTCTCTTTTCCCCCAATGTATTTCCTGCGTAAAAACCAAGTAAAAACTATCTGATCATAGTCGATCTTACTTTTAGTTAATACAACCTCAGACAAACAAAAACTTAAAAATTAAGCCAAAAGAAAAGAAGAATCATGTGCACATCACTAAGTACCCTTTTACAGGGAAAGCAGAAGTCAAGAGCTGCTGATCATCAGTCCCTGATGAAATCCCTATTTTGGGTGTTCAGGCCGTGCATTGGTGCTTTAACTTTTACACGTGACTGTATGTACACGGCTTCACACCCCCACTCCATGATTTCTCATTGTGGAGTCACATAAGCATCTCAGGCCTAACCCTAACACTAACCCAAGATCTCAGGCCTTGCTGAAACATTGGTCAGTGAACTCTATTCTAAAACCCGAAGGCTTTTCTGGAAAAACTAGAAATGTAAAACAAAACAACAACAAAAAAAAGCATTTGAGAAGTTAAATCTTGTGCTCGTGAGGAAAATCCCTGGCACAGAACTGGAAGATGCCTTTTACTTAGTGCTATATTCTTTGATTTTCAAAAACATTTGATCGACTCATGAAATTATGCTGTGAAACATTTTTACAAAGGTTAGTTCACTTTATTAAATGTGGAGGCTGTCCCTCTGAAATACCACCCTTTTTGAACTGTAGTTGTGGAGCGTATTGTCTTTTCTGAACACAAGCGGGCTCTTGGTTCACACTGAGCTCAGATGCTGACACCGAGTCAGTGTTGGCAGGTTCAGCGGTGCACAGCCTCACTGGCGATGGAAACCGTGGCAGCTTGAAGGGGCCAGATTAGAATAGGTGCAAACTGTGCAGAATCTTTGTTTGAAAAGCAGATGTTATATTATGGGAGAATTTTGCTTAATCAATTTTGGAGGAGATTTGTGCATAAATGTGCGTGTTAGTGATGTAAAATAGCTCTGTCAGAGACACCTCAGGGTGACAGCTCAAACTGGTACCAGATCTAAATCTCTTGCTGTAAAAGACTCTTGTGAATGTACAAGCAAGTGAATCGGCTTAACTTCATTTGAAGAAAACTGGGTGTTTTTGAAAAAAAAAAGATTATTAGCTACCTGATAGCAAGGTAGGTGGGGCATTGGTAACCTAGTGGTTACAGAGGTGGGGTTGGGCATCAAAGATGCAGGTTCATCCCCAGGTTAACAGAGGTGAGCCACTGTGGGCCAAGGTCCTGAAATTTAACTACTTAAAATAAGCAAAACAGGAGAAACAGTTTCTTTTTTTCTCTATTTTTTATAGCTTTGGTTTTAGAACTACAGAGATGAAAACCTACATAGTCACGATATGACATGTAGACATGTATGTTTGTGCAGCAAACATTTATAAATACCTCCAGCACTCTGACACGTGAAGTGGTTCTTTAAGGTCCACTTTAACTTTCACTCAGTGGTATAAAGAGACACTAGAGGTCTTGTCTTCGGTCCACCTTCCCTGTCCAGCATTCCCAGTGAATGTGTGTACGTAAAGCTGCGTTTTTAAGCAGACTGAGGCTGAAATTCAGTGCCGCTCTAAAATGAAGAGGTCTTTAGCTTGAACCACTAGCGGCGTTGTGCATGATAACTTGCGTACACGAGGTGCAAATTTAGGCTGCATGACAGCAGGAATTAGCACGACTAAATTTGATCACTGAACCACCAAAACTATGTAGTTGTTCATTTTAAAACTGCACCAAATTTGTCTACCTGTGTAGTGCCTTGTTCATGAACAATTAACTTTGAAGAGTTACTGAGAATGGAATATACTTCTGCAACTTGGTTACAAAACAAACTGCATTCACTGGTCCTTGTTTTCCTGATCTTTGAAAAGGTTTAACAAATATGTTTTTGTGACCTAATGAAAACCAAACTCTTTGTAAGCTGCAGAAGCTGATCTTGGACCTGCAGACAGACATTTCTGCACTGAAGTCAAACCTTTAGGATAAATGCATTTCTAAACAAGCTGTAACGTGACACTAGCTGCTGTTTCACAAATGAATGATTGTGTGTTGTAGGAGAGTCTTCGAGAGTCCAGCTCCCAGGTGGCTCTGCTGCAGCAGCGGGAACAAGAAAGAGAGCTTGAACGTGAAAAAGAGAGAGCTGGGTCCCGATCCAGTGAGGCACTGAAGCAACTTGAGCTCAGAGTTCAGTCTTTGGTGGAGCAGGGCCTCCTCCGCATGGAGACCTCTCCATCTGGACACCTGGACATCCAAGTGGTCCAGCACGCCACAGTGAAAGGTTAGCACCGAAATGCCCGTCAGATCAGCTGCGTTAGTCGAGATTAGTTTATTGCTTTATTCCTGGAAAAAAATAGCTTTCTCCTCGCACTTTAATCATAGTGGGAAAATCATTTTTCCCTCCAAACTGTTGCGCTGCAAAAGTCAGGAGTTTTGGTGTGGTAAGATGAATTTTCATGCCAAGTGTGCTAAAGTCAGTTGTGAAAAGAGAAACTAAATTTATTCTGTTTTTGCAGCCTTTTAAAAGCATTTTATTTGTTTCACACAGAACAAATCTTTAATCCATAAACATTCTTTGAGCAAATGTCAGAGGAGGTATGATTCATTCACAGAGGACTGTGTGATGAATGTAGAAGAGGAGGGAAAATAAGAAAAACTCTTGTTCTGCTTCTGACAGCTGAGGATGAAGTAGATGCTGCTCCCCTCTCCCAGGATTCAACACCACAGTCCTCAGAAGCACAAGATCCTCCTCCCCCACCTCCTCTCCCACTGCCAGCCTCAGTTGTAGCTCCACCTCCTCCTCCTCCGCCTCCTCCTCCTCCTCCCCCACCTCCTCTAATGCCTTCTGGAGAAAATTCAACGCTGAAGATGGGACATATGACCAGAGGAAGCTCAGGTGAGTCCACCATTAGAGTTAAGTGGCACTTTTATTTTGCGACAGCAATGGCTTCTAAAGAATTCTGCTGTCAAAGGAAATGGTGTTAACCATGAGTGATGGAAGATAACCTGCAGACTTCCACAAAAAGTCCGTTAAACTAATTAGCATGATGATTTATGTCTTTACAGCTACACATAGCCGGTAAACATACGCTGAAGTTGGGATTTATAAATGCCTGCTGTCCTGTAGTTGGCATGACCAAAACAAAATCAAATCTGTAAACTAAAACTTATAAATGTTGAACAGTTACTTTACCAGACTTAAAGCGTTATAACTATCCTGTTTATAAACTGCAGACAACAAATAATTGTTGGAATTGCACTAAATACAGTGCTCCCAGTTGTTGCGATCATTGTCAGCCCATAGTTATATTTCTGTGGAGACGTAAGGAAGATTATGATGTCAGACACATCATAAAGTCCACAGCCACAGTGTCCCTTTGCTGCGCTACAGTTTCAGTTCAGAGCAAAAGGGTAAACTGCCCGTAAGCTTATGTTGTGCAGCTTGTAAACTGAGCATGGTCTTAACTAATGCAATACGTAAATTACATTAGTTTGACGTGTTGAAATGTCCATTTTACTGTCAAGTCCACTTCCACTGGATATGACACGCCAGCTTTTTACAAATGGAACGCAACGTGATGCACAAGTTTTTGTTTTGATTATTGATCTTTTTTCTGAAAGTTATAATAAAACCAAAGTAATTCTGTACTTGAAGTCTGTTGGAAGGAAATAAAGTGAACAGACAATTTTACCTTTCAAGACAGTGAAAAATGAATTTCATAATTCAAACAAAGCACAAGGACCTGTCACTTAGAGGATCAGGAGCTTTTTATTTTATTGTGATTTTCTAATACAACTTTGTAATCATCTGCTCATTATTGCTGTGTCTTTAAGGCAACCTGACAAGGAGGAGTAATTACAGCAGAAACTGACCAAGTCAGACTTGGCTAAAGTTGTGCTGAAACCAATTAGCCAAACTACACGTTTGCTGATTTATTTATTTTTTCCAGCCCTGATAACTTTCTACTTGTCACTGATCGTGTCTGCACGCTGTGAGCAGTTATTAAAGTGTGAAATGTCCTAATGAGGCTGCTTTTATGACAGCTTTTGGAGGCCTGATGGGCTGAAAATACAAGCATCACAAAGCAAGAGGATCCAGTTCAAACTTGCAGCAATAAAATGTTCTTAGAAAATGTTCGGGTGGTAACTGTGTTATAGAGAGTTTTCAAACCTACGTCTTATCTTTTAAAGTTTCCCTGTTGGAGTAATCTAATCTAATCTAATCTCACAATGTAAATGTTTAACCCTTTTTTTTTCTTTTTTTTTTTTTTTTGCAGAGGGTAAGAAAAAGAGACCCATTGAAACCAAGTATCGCCTGCCGCTGTTCAACTGGCAGGCCCTGAAATCTGAGCAGGTGGCCGGGACCATCTTCAGCCAGATGGACGATGAGCGCGTCTTAGAGGTTTGATACATGTTTACACTGCTGCCCTTGCAAGGAAAATGAACCAAAGAACCAAAGAAAAACACAATACGAGCTGCTTTCACACAGGAACCCACAGAACCCCAGCACACCAAAACACTTCTGGTCATTTCTGTCCTTATCATCAACTCCTATTAAACCAGCTGCAAGTGTTGCTGTAATAGATTTACACCTGGGAAGTATTCTGAAGGAAACATCCATGTATATGGAGATTTGGAAAAAAAAAAGGCATACATGGTGTATAGAAATACTTTCATGGTTTATTAACACTTAGGACCAACTGCTGATGCTGTTGCTTTTATTCTGAAGTCACATTTATTGGACTGAAAGGCTAGTTTTATTGGGAATCAAAATTCATGGGTAGGGTTTAGCCAAGTAGTGTAAGGAGGAGGCTTGACACAAATTTCCTCCTGGTGCTGGATTTTATTTTGGCCACCATTGTCAACTTGTGAAGTTGGTTAACAAAACAACACACAAACAAAGAAGTGAATTCAAAAAAATTCAAAATAACCTAAAGAAACATATCAAATAGTTGCACTAGGCCCTTGGACTATGGGCTCTTCCCCAAGTCCTTTCTTGGCCCACCTCCACCTCCAGATCAAGCTTTTACTCCAGACTTTATACTGGAAGCTCCTCCTACAAGAAAACCAAAGTTAATTCCCACTCACATGACGGCTTTACATCCAAATTCATTCACATCATAAAAAACATCATAACATTAAAATATTCAAATTCCATATAGGCATAACATATCTTAAAAAACATTTTCTACCAGCACAGTTAAACCTTGTATGTAGTACCTTATACATGGTACGTCCTATAAATCCTATAATTTCTACATACAGGGATTAGAACTCCTCCACCCACTGACTCACCTAAAAAATCAAGCAGCTGCATCAGTGAAACAAATAAAATGGGAACTCCAACTTTCCAGTAAATAAATTATACTGCATCCTTGTTACTAATCCATATTACCGATACTAGTCACACACAACACACGGGAAGCTGAATTACTTCGCCATTAGATAGCTCTTACTTCCACTTGTGGTAATAATAATAATTTTTGCAGTGGTGCAAGACAACAATCACAACACAAATGACAATTTCATAAGCCGGCCTGGTGGAAAAATAAGATGGAACTGTACATACATTCCTGTGTGTGCAAACTGGGTACCCCCACCTTAATAGAAGGTGGGGCTCCCCTATCACATCATGCTTCATTTAAAAAAATATGCATATAAAAAGAAAAGATGCACAAGAAGAGGTTCATGTTCGATGACAATGGCTTCTAAGGAATTCTTTTTACTATTTCATACATTGTACATTATATTGCCCAGTGGAAAAATTCCTTTTTATTTAAAAAAAGATATCATCACAAAACTTGCTTTAAATCAGTTGAATGAAATTAGTCTTCAAATGTTAGTAGTTAGTAGTCCGAGAACCCCACAAAACTGGGACGTTCACTCAGTGTTTTAAAGAGCCTTTGAGTTGGAAGTCACACAGATAATTTTATTGGTCCTCATTAACAGTAGAATCCCAACAAAATGTCAGGATTTTAGTCTTTGATTTATCAATGACTTGATTTCTTTTTCTGTACTTAAAGTACAAGACTGTGGAATTAGCACATCCATGTTTTTTGTTAA
Organism: Zenarchopterus dispar; assembly: GCA_028564865.1. NCBI lineage: Eukaryota > Metazoa > Chordata > Actinopteri > Beloniformes > Zenarchopteridae > Zenarchopterus > Zenarchopterus dispar. Next base: position 3,575 of record JAOWBL010003910.1, on the reverse strand, counting down.
TGTATTATTATTATTTTTAAAAATAAACAATCCTACTTCTAATTTTTATTCTTGTTGGATATGCTTCATTTTGAGACTTTCTTGTAATTTATAATATAATAATTTATAATATAATTTGCATGATTTTTCCAAGATGAGATAGATTGACAGATTAATAGTAAACTGTTCAAGATTCAACAGAGAGTTTTTAAGTGGAGCATAAAGCAGAATAGAGCTGTAGTAGCAGTTTTTTTTAAGTTTGATTCTAAAGTTGATCTCAGCCACTGCTCATGTTCTCTGTTATCAGGAGCTAAACATGGAAGTCTTTGAGGAGCAGTTTAAGACCAAAGCACAGTCCACACCGGTTGACCTGGGTACCCTAAAAATCAAGACAGCTCATAAAACTTCCAGTAAAGTGTCTCTGATGGAGCCCAACAGGGCCAAAAACCTGGCCATCACCTTACGCAAAGAGGGAATGGCTGCCTCCGACATCTGCTGTGCCATTGAGACGTGAGTGGGAAACCTAAAGTTTAACTACGTACCTCTCCTAAATGATGTGATAATGAAAAACTTGAGAATATTCGGATTCAGCTCAGATCACTGCCGTCCACTCAGGTACAACCAGAGGGCTCTGAGCCTGGACTTTCTGGAGCTTCTCGAGCGTTTCATACCCACTGACTATGAGATGAGGCTGATTCACACCTACGAGACTGAGGGGAGGCCTCTGGACGAGCTCAGTGAGGAGGACCGCTTCATGGTGCACTTCAGCAAGATCCCGCGGCTCTCTCAGCGCATCAGCACGCTCACCTTCATGGGCAATTTCACTGAGAGTGTCCAGCTCATCCAGCCTGTGAGTTCTCTGCAGGGCGTTTAGTGGGATCATATCACCTGATCTTTGTGTCAGGAAAGAGATGGCAGCAGTCGCTTCCAGTCTGATTTATAAATGCTTTCTCTCAGTTATGTAAAAATAGGGCAGCGTTGTCATGGAGTCAACTCTGAACTGATTTCTTACTGGTTTCAACTATGTTTCTTTCAGCAACTGAACACCATCATCGCAGCCTCAATGTCAATCAAATCTTCCAGCAAGCTGAAGAAAATCCTGGAGGTGGTTATTGCTTTTCTTTTTTTCTCACTGAAATAGCTTTTAAGCACCAGTTCCAGCTGTGATTGCACTCACAGCTGGAAGATAATTGGAGCAGAATAATGCTTTAGCCTGATTTAATAACTGAATGCAGACAAATGAATTTACACAGTTTATGTAAGTGGTTACTTTGATAACGGCCAGAAGTCAGAACAGAATTATTTATTCATTTATTATCTAAAAAATATCTGCTTCTGTTTCTTTTTAATGAAACTGGTCTGTTGATGGATCAATCTGGAGTCAATACCTTTTCTGATACGACATGATGGTTTGATATTTCCAGGAAAATATCTTAGGAACTTTCCAAAATCTCTATTTTAAAATGTGTTTAGCTGTAGCTAAAGATGATTTCCACAAACATGATTCCCAAAACGTCTCACTCAGAATAAACAGCGAAGACATGGAGAGCGGAGACATAAATACGATCTCATCAAAGACAGAGTTTCTTTTCATGCTTAGAAAAAGGAAATGCTGACTGTCCAGCTGGCTCCTCAAAGACAGATCTTTTAAAGACCATTTTTAATGAATGTTTCAACACAGTCTTGAACAGTTTTGTGTAATACTACTACTATATAAAAGAAGCACACTACCTTGGCAAACAAACTCGTTTGAGAGATCTTGCAACTATGAGTCACATTTGTTTGAAGATTCAGATATTTCTGTTAGTACCTGAGAGAAACTATCAGAGCTCAGAGTTCTCACCGCTCAGCTGTGGAAACACACGAGGAAGTGGGCTTCAGCTGCAGCGAAATATCATTGATTTTGGGGTCTTGACTCGTAAGACCAGGCAGGAGTGATGTTGATTTAGCTGAGTCCTGAATATCTGTGAACATCTGGCACAGATGTGCTGTGACACATCTTCTCTCCTCACTGAGTGGGAGAAACAGAGATTTCACTTGTTGGTACTGAAACTGACATTTCAGTTGAAATGCCGTTATCACTTCTGATCCTCAGGTGATGATTGATTCTCAGATGTGATGCTCCCAGTGCCTGGATGCGTGACATCACCCCACACTGTTGACACCTGCTGTATTCTGTCATTGTCTCATCAGAATTTGAAAAGTCTGAACACATCAGAGTACTTTTAAGAAGTATTATTAATCCTTGATATGTTCTCTAGGTGATAACAGACTGACTTCACCACTGTCTTAATGTAACTGTTAAAAAACTGAAGAAAGTCTGGCACATCCGCTCTTTGATTTGATCAATGCATTTGATCAATGTTTCAATTGGATTATAGCCTCCTGGTGAGATAGTTATACGGATGTGTATGTTATCTGCATAGTTATGGTAACACTTTTTTTTCTTTCATAATTTCAGCGAGTAGAAGCATATAGATGTGAGACAACAGAGGCCCCAAAATTGAAACACTGGGAATTCCACTTTTTTTTTTGTTTGTTTTTTTTTTTTGGCTCAAAATAGTTCTTGTCTTTTAAATTAGACTCAAACCAGGTAAGTACTGTGTCAGAAAGCCTCAGCCTGTTTTTCAACTAGTCTAGAAAGGTGTTATGGTTGACTGTGTTGAGTGCAGCACTGAGGTCCAGTAAGACCAAGACTGAAAGCTTACCACTCTCTGTTGTCGTGCTGGAGGTGTCTTTGAGACCCCAAATGAAAACAGAGTTGACCTGGGCTGAACTGACAACCGACCAGTGCAGCATGCAAACAGAGCAGAGCTTGAATACAGACAGTTGATGAAGAGAAATGGAAAACAGGTGTGCCAGATATTCCTGCTCTGCCTCCATCTAGAGCAGGGGTAGGCAACCCTGGTCCTCGAGAGCTGCTGTCCTGCAGGTTTTAGATGTTTCCCTGCTCCAACATGCCTGATTCTAATAAATGGTTGTTAACAGGTTGTCATCCAGGTCTGAACAAGTCTGTCAATGACACAATCATTGTCTCATGGTGTGAAGAAGCAGGGCAACATCTAAAACAAGCAAGACTACGGCTCCGTCGGACCAGGGTTGGTGACCCCTGATCTAAAAAAAAATCAGTCAGAATCACTTTATTGCCAATACCAGTAAAACAGGTTGACGGACTAGGAAATTGATCTGGTGTAATGGTGCAGATATAACATAAAATAATAGAAAAAGTAAAAATAAAATTTAAAAAAATTAGAATAAAGCAAATGAATCAAAATAAAAAATATATACTAGCTATAAGTTTATAAAATAAATAAATAAAAACTGAAAAAAGTAATAACAAAGTACAACATATGCATTTGCAAACAGTAGCAGGTGCATAGTGTGGCTGTTCTACGAGTTATTTAGCTATTGTTCATGAGTCTGATGGCTGAGGGGAAGAAGCTGTTCTTGTGGGGGGAAGTTCTGGTCTGGATGGACCGTAGTCTCCTGCCTGAGGGGAGGGTGTTAAATAGGCTGTGTCAGGGTGAGAAGGATCATCCGACCTGCACAGCCTAAGATCCTGGAGGTGTGCAGGTCCTGTAAAGGTCAGAGGTTGC
>JAOWBL010003909.1:0-11736 GCA_028564865.1 Zenarchopterus dispar | reverse complement strand
CATCAGCACAAATCCAACAGGACCAATTTCTTCTGGTCAAGATTTGGTGTAGGAATAGATCTGATTACGGTACACTTGGTCCATCCTAGATGCCTCCAGGCTGTACATGACCACACTACATGACATCCTTTCTCCATAGGGTTGTATCACCTGTTGATCAATCACAGTTCTTGATGCAGCACTGTTGAAGGCTTTGCAGATCACAAGCATCCAGCAATCTTGCCATTTTCATACCTTAATCGTTATGCAGTGAAAGTCTTTGGGGTGCATTGTTTTGAAGCATTTTTGTTTTGTTTTTGCAAAAAATACAAAAACATGCAACACTGTTGGTGCCTGTTTTTAGCAATATCATGTTGTATGTTTCATATTTGATACATGAATTTCTACAGCCTCTGCATCACACCAATACTAAAAAAAGAAGAAAAAAAGTGTCATACAAGACCAAAAAATGGTAAATGATAAGACAACTAAATTAAAAAGACACATGAATGACCAATGATAAGAAAAATGATTACTTCGAATTTTTTATAAAGACATGATTGGAGATGTTTCTGATTTCGATACATAAAAAGCACTTAAAACATCCATACAGCAGTTCCCCAAGATACGAACATCCGACTTAGGAACATTCGTAGATACGAACGACCGCTGACTGATATCCACAACGTTCGTAAATGCCGCATTGTGTTCACAAGTTCGTATTTTCAACCGCGCGTCACATCCGACTACTTCCCCTTTCTGCCGCAAACCAAGCACATTTTCCTCCAATGAACAGCGCGCGTTGAGGCGCGAGCTCGCTGCTGGAGGCGGCGCTGAGGTCCACGAGGAGCCGCTGACCAATCACGAGCCGTAGCTCTAAAGCAGCGTCACCGCCTCTCACACTTTAAAAGCAGCGAAGTCTCCACTCAAGTGTACAGAGTTATTTCCAGTAGTTATGGTATTTAAATGACCTCAAAATGCCAATTATAGATTGAAATTTAATATAAAACGACTTACGAAGAATTCAACTTACGAACAGCCTATCGGAGCCTATTGTGCTCGTAAGTTGGGGACTGACTGTATATACTTTGTTTTATTTCATATTTCAGGCATTAAAGGGTTAACATGGTGCAGCTCAAGGCCCCGAAGAGCTTGTCGGTTCAGTGCTGGTATTCGGTCTTGTGTGCAGATTCCTGAATTATCTTAATTGGTTAAGGATATTATTCACAATAGATAATGAAATCCAGGAATTCTCTGAAAATTTAAACTGAGCAATGTTGCCCTTAAGAGGTTAAAGCAGATACCCATGCAGCCTGTCACAGGGTCTATCTTTGCTCTCAGGAAGCCGCAGCCTCTCTGGGCTGCTCTTTTTATACCCAGTCAGTTTACTGACCTGTTCCCTTTTAACCTCATTAGCTCAGACATCTTCCAGGAGCAGCTGATTTCTTGTTCAGCATTGCACATTTTGTCATGCTCTTCTGCTTTTACTCTTGCAACTATTTTGAGGATCCTTCGGAACAGAGTGGAAAAGTTAAAATATGCCCAGTAAGGGGGTGTCACCTCAATTAGGGTTTTTCTTCATGAGCAGATTTTAAGTGGCATCATTGTTTTGAGCTGCTTTTAATTGACTTGTTTATCAGAACTTCCTCTACAAAGAATTTATTAAAAAAAAAAAAAAAAGAAGACAAACATAGTTTCCCACAACAGATGTCTTGCCATTTTTGACTTTTGGTTGTTTACAGGATATATTAAAAGTTTGTTTTTCGCATGTATCTTAACCGCTTCCTGTCAAAGACAAATGCAGAGGCCCTGTTGACACAGCAAGTATCATAGTATTTCCCATCTGTATGACTAACTGTGACTGGCACTGTGGGCATTTCCTTCACCTCTGCTGGTGTCTTGTGTTTAGTGGTTTTCTTCAAATGAAGCCACCACAAAATGGTTTGTGAAAGTTTTTCTGGCCGTTTTATGTCAGCGGGCCAATAAATGGACTGAGAGATATTACTGGCATAGTCATACGCTTGTGGTTACAAACATGTGTGAGCCATCATGTGAAAAATCAAAGATATGCACTCTGGCATGCTACAGTATTTACCACATGCTTCTTCTTTTCTTCCACCTGGCTCTCTTGTTTTTTGTTTTTTTTATTCCTCCATCTGAATGACTGCTCTCACTCACATTATTGCATTTAGACACGGATTAAGGAAAAAACAGCAAGGAATTGGTCTCATTCCATATCTAACTGCGTTAACAGCGTGCTCTTCATTTTCTTTGGTCTGTTCACAGTATCACAGCCAGATATGCAAGTCCTCCGGGCCACAGTGGAATAGGATCACCACAGAAGAAAAGCACGAGGTAAATAGATCAAATGTTTCTTCCAGCCTCTTACTTTTATTGTTTAAGCTAATGCTTGCCTGGTTTGTCTTATTGAAAGTTTTTTGAGACTTTTTTTTTTTTGTCTTGCACCTGCGCCTTCACACAATGTTTCCCTGAGAGTCCCCACTAACATCACCACTGACAAGTCAGAGGTTAACGTTCACTTCTCTTGAGGGTTTACACGGTTTAGCTGTTCTTGCGCAGCAGCTTAAACCAATGTCTCATAGTAAAAAGGCAGCTTTTCCAATCGGGTATGTTCCTCATCCTCATACTTCTCATAATCATTTATTCACAAGGGATGCGGCCTGCTTAAGATGCCCTGTCATGTTGCGGTCTGTAATGTGACAGATCCTTTCACAGATAAATCCTCACTTCTGCTGCTTTATGGAGTAGTTCTCCTCAGTAGCAATGACGCTGGTGTAATTAAACAAACACTCATAAAGTTTAATCGCAAATGCTCGTGTTAAATTTGTCTTTATGTCAGCATCCCGAGCTCTAATTTACAGTGACAGAACTGTGTTAAAGCTAAGTGAAATTTTAGGGATAAATCAGGATAATCAGTGCAATCGAATCACTATTTTTTTTTTTCTCTAAAAAGGTTGGCAATTTCACAGAACCTTAGATCATCTTGGGAAGCGCTTTCTCTGGTATTTTATTTGCATGAGGAGTCTTTTCAGTCCTTCCTTTGGGAACTTTTCTACATCTTGGCAAAAAAAAAAAAAAAAATCTCCAACTGAATAAGGCTTCTCAATGCCAAAAATAAAAGTCCACGATGCGGCCTGTAGATAGCAGTTAGTTAACTCACACCCTCAACTATTGTTGTGGTTTTATAAGCTCAAAGTTTTACTCCCAGGCATCATGGACAGAACCACAGGTACTGTGCATACACCCAGATATCTACCACAGCCTGCTCGAACACACTCCAGCTCAGCTGTCTGATGCTTGCAGCATTTGTTCTGGCTCGGAGGTCCTGGAAACCAGTGCGTTGGCAAATAATTCCCGTCCAGCCACCACAGAGCAATGGCAAAAATGCTGCAGCCAGCAGCCGCAGCCCTGTAGGTGGTAATGTGTCCTCTCACATCACTGACAGCAAGCCTAACTCCATGCAGCTTTGGAGAAAAAGCTCTCAAAGAGCTGAACATAAGTATTCACAAAACAAAGTCATTATTTACTGTATGTTAGGCAGTATCTCAGCGGGGCCATCATAAGCACTCTTTGGAATCCCTGTTTTGTTTGTTTGTTTCTTTTCTCTTTAATTTTAGGTTACAAGTGTAGACTTGTAGAGCCAGTTGCTTTGTTAGTTAGTAGGTTAGTTTAACCACTTGTTAAAACGTGGATTCTTTAACCCCAGTTGTGGTGTACCCTGGTCTCGACACCTTCAAAAGATGTCATCTCAATTAAAATATGTCTGTTTTCTTGTGTGTTTACCTAAACCTGATGCAGACATGTTTTAATAAAGTCTGAGCTCTTTCTTTAATCAAAAGAAGACATGTATCTCAGCCTACACATCAAACATTTTATATTCGTTTCGGCTCATTCATAGTGCTGCATCGAAATGAAAACAATAAGAGACCCCAACAAAAAAGATATTTATCTTGACTAGAATCATTACATGGCGTGGAAACGTGCAGTCTCAATTAGAAATGACTGCGAGGTGCACTGCTGGAACACCATGAGTTCCAGACGCAGCGCTAAAGTCAGACTTGAATTCTACAAGTTGGTGAATTGTTTGATGTTTAAATGACTTTCTGCTGATGGCTATCATGTGTAGCTTTTAAGCGTGCGGTGATGTTGATTTACTCATGATCATATGGATCCGGGGGGGGTAGGCCTCGCTTTTAAATGACATTAAATCACATGTGAGATAGTGTCATAAAAGCTGTCAGGATGTCCTTTCATGTCTTGTCAGTCTGTGTAACTTAAAACAGCAGTCAAAGTGTCAGTGGATGTCAATAACGATAATTCAAGCGCAAGACCAGCTCAAACACTTGGTGAGATGGTTGACATGACGTCATCCTGTCAGCTTTAATGATAAAGATTTAACGGATGTCGTTTTTTTTTAATGCAGTAATTAAAAGTTAATTTCTTTGTTGGTTTTAAAATCAGGTTGGCATGTAAAACAGTTGATTTTATGTAAGCCGTGCTCATGCTGCATGGTAAGTAGTGATAGGCCCGTGCACAGATAGGCTCTGGGTGACGCATACCCTGCAGTCCTGTCGTCCAACAAGAAATAACACTGAAGAGTGGGAGAGACGAGGTGCAGGAGAAAACAAGAAAATAAAGGAGAGTAGCACCGTTTTGTGATTCCTCAGCTCACCTCTGTGTGTGTCCTGAGTGGATTAAATCTGCCGTCAACTGTATATGATTTCACCTTTTCATCAGTAAACACCCTGACAGTGTCAGGACTCACTCACTTTAAGATAAGTTCCTGAGCCCCCTGACACTTACAGTATATTTACTTTCTAATGTTACCAAGGTGTAATGTCAGGGTTCTGCAGGGTTCTGCATACCTGCTGAGAAATGCATCCCTGGTCGCACGAACGTGCACAGATAAAATAAAAACTCAAGGATGGCCTTTAACTAAACAGTAAAATGTTCTTTCATATGTTTAAATTAGAATTAGAAGTATATGGTGTACATAGATCTTTGCCAACATCTGGGGTTAAAACCCATCATTTACAGCTGTGATTGCTTCTATTCTGATACAGTTACGCTGTGATTATGGCCTTACAAATACGACGTTTTCTGTTGATTTCTTTTTATAGGATTTAGACATGCCCAAATGAAGCAAAGTACCGTTCACCTGTGTGTATTGTTAAATTATGGTCTACTCAAAAACAGGTGACTAAAGGTGACCTGCGTTTCAGTTTATACCACAGTTTTATTGTTATTTTACATGGGCTTTAAACTTGAATCTGCTTGATTGATGCAGTTATTTACAGTGAAATCCAGTCTAGGCTCTGATGCTGATAGCTGGCGTGTCAGTGTGAGCGTCTATCATGCTAGCAGACGTGGTTATGATGTCTGGCAGTTTTCTGGTCTCCTGTCTGAAAGGATCCATCATTTCGATCAGCCCAGTGTGCGTCTGACTGCTGGTGTGCCAGATGTGCTGCGCCACACATTCTACCACGACTCTATCAGAGTCGTGGATGGAAAACTGGCAGAAAACGTGCAAGTCCTGTTGTCTGTAGTGATTGACAGGCCGCAATGTGCAGATCCATTCATCCATTAACAGGATCACTGTCCAGAAATTGCCTTACGCGTCTCTCTGCAGTTCCATTTCACTGATGCATGATCAGTGTATTTTGAAAGATGAAAGAATACTCTGATTAAAGCGGTCTTTTAAAGTACTTCAATCTCTCTCATTTCCCACTGTTTTTCTCTTATTTTCTCTCATCTGGGTTTCGGCTAATGTGTCACCCCCTTCTCCTTCTGCCTTTACGAAGCTGAACCTAGAGGCCACACGTTCCCGTGCACGCCTGAGCTTTTATTTCTCTTCTGCTATCTTCTTTTATTTGACCCATCCGCATTTAAGACTTCCCAGGATTCCGTTGCAGTGTCTCTCTCTGACTCTGCATTATGTGTTTGCTGCTGTGCAGTACTTGATCGGTCTCAGCCCGGTGAGCAGCAGCCTCAGCTGTGGGCTGAGGACCTCCTCTGGCTGCAGTTTAATGTGTTATGTCAGGCAGAGCTCCAGAGCTGCTGTCAGAACTGAATCAGCACCTCCGAACAGCCTGTAGATGAGCAGATACTGACTCAAAAAGACTGCAAGATAAGGATGCCTCTTTCTTCTTTTTTTCCACTTTAGATCATATCTGTGTGCCTCAAGCATCTGCAAGTTTTAAGTGACTTTCTGTCTTTATTGCCGCTCTATTTATTTTTATACTTTGTCTGAGGGAGACATACAAGTGAGCTTGAATTTTTACAAACATGAGTATTGACTTTTAAAAGAATGCTGGATCAGTTCTTTTTTTTTTCCCTACGGAGACTTTGAAACGTTTGTTAAATAATTAATTTTTTTATTTGGTGTATATAAATTAGGGATATGGATTTAGTAATCATTTCACCTTCTGCGATTTTGACCTTTCCAGAATTTCTAACAGCTGGGTTTGTCCACCACACAAAAATGTCGCAGTGGCTCTTAAAGCAGACGGAGAGTTGAGAGATGGTCTGAAGGATAATATCTGACAAATTGTTGAATGTGATGGGTTTTACACGGATGGAGCAGATTGTGATTGGCAGGCAGCATGCAGAGAGCACATGCTTACAAACTGCTCCAAACCAAAATGGCCTGTCTTGATATGTAGATCTGAGTGATATATTTATCTCAGTAAACAATCTGGCAATGACTGGAATGAGGACCGGGGAAGATATACTGCAAAGTGATGAGCTGGTGGCTTGCAGCTGTGTCAGTGAGTTGCTACGGAGACAGGTCACCACGCCCACCCTCACAGGGAGAAACAGACAGCCACATATGAGGGAGAGAAGAAGAGAGACATGCATCTATCATGTTGCTTTTTGTTTTCTACAATAATGTCACATGACCTAAGCAAGTAGTTTTTATACCGCACCCTGATCTTGTATTTTTTAATAAATAACCCTGAGCATCGATTTTAGTAAAAGTAGAAAGATGAAAATGTAACCAATGTGGGGTCGGACGGGGCTCACTTGGATGAAAGTTTGCAGATAAATGTCAACGACCATGTTCTCCAACTTGTGGAGTGAGATTTCCGTGGTAACTGTGACCTTTGTGGCAGTTGAATTAATGTAATATTTTTAAAACCAAATGCAGTTTTGAGCCTTTGTTGTGAAACTGCTGATTTGTTTTTACCTGAGACCAAAGTAGCCTGTTCTGGAGTGAAACTGCAATAAAAAAGGGGCACTTTAGGTTTAAAGAAAAAAAAAAAAGTACTGCAATAATCTCTTTCTGCAATAATGCAGAACTTCATTTTTTTCGTGAAACACTCCTCTTCACATTTGTTCACTAGTACATTTCATCAGAAAGCACTCGAGGAAGGGGGGTCATTCCTTTACAATCAAGAGGTTTGTGATCTAAACAATAATCTTTCATTATTTTGTTCAATCTATAAAAGCTGTAAAAACAGGCTCTTACATCTGAAGCTGGTTTTCTGCTGAGGGTTTTTGACAACTTTCTAAACATACCAAGGTTTTACCTCTGACATCTCGGCTGCATCTGAAATACAGATGTAAGTGGCGTTTTCAGCACCATGAACTGATTATCTTTCAGGCAGAGATTCAAGGACATGAACGTAGTAAAATCTATTTTCTCTTTCCTATCAAATGGTGGCAAAAGTAGCGAAAGAAAACACACATACCCCATTGTTTTTTCTCTCCATTTTAACAAGTTTTACTTGCCACAAACCCCAATATTGGCCACAATTTCTTCTTTGACTTTGTGCCTTTCTTCTTCCTTCTCAGACATTTTGATCATACTTTATTTGGACTGGATATAACCTTGTCCAAATATCTGATCAAACAAAAAGTCTTATGGCAAGAGAGAAAGCAGTTTAATTTTAGACACCAAATGTGATCTTTGGAGTCGCTCCATCATCTCAGCATCGTATCAGTGTTAGAGGGGAACCAGGCCAGTATTCCACGTTGTCAGTGTCCTCTCATGATCCCAAATTTCTTCCTGTAGAAACTTGTGAAATGTAATTTCATGTATTTTATGAAGTTCAATTTTTTTTTAAAAAGTTGTATAAATTGGACAGCTGTAGGGTTTTTATTTATTTAGATAATTCACTTGGGGATTAGAAAAAGAAAAATTACTGGAAATAAAAGCCTGTGGACTGAACGTCTGCAGTATGCGACAGAGCAAAAGATTACAGTCTTTTTTGTACTTCGGATTTTTCTTGGAGAGACTGTTTGTTTCTCTCTGATCTCCATCGACTTTTTCGGGAAGGTAGACGTTCAGTTTCAGCTAAACTGAAAGTCTACCTTCTTCTTTTATCCATTCTCCTCAACCCAAAGCAGAAATATACTTCCTCTTCCAAAGAACTTTTTTCTCTCTGTTTCACACACTTCCACATATCAAAGTATTTGTCAGTTTGAAAGATGAGAAGGCACTGAGGTGAAATGAGCCGGAATATCCTGTTTCTATTCGTCTTAGGTATAGATTTGTTTATTTTTATAGTTCATAGTGTCGATTGTTCTTCATTTTAAATCTCGAGGTAAAATTCAAGCTCCTACTTGATTGTTATTTTTTCTGTATTTTGGGCTCTTTAAATGTAAGAATAATGTTTCCATCTTCCATCAGGTGAAGCTTCTCTGATGTATTATTTTGTAAACCACACAAGCCATCCAAAATCCCTACTTTTTAGAACCAAATATTATTTTTTGCTTCCACTCTGCTCGTTCAGTGGGTAATATCCAGTTCCAGACAATAAGCTCAGCGTTAGTTTAGCTTTAAAACCAAAAACAATAATTCTTTGCAAGCACTCATAGATGTGAAAGTAACCTTTGTAAACAGCCAAATGTCCGTTCCAGCTTGATTAACTGTGTACAGTTTTGACAGTCAAAATGTAAATTAAATCTTATCTGAGGAAAGAACTGTTTGATTAAAAACTTGCATCTTAGAAGTGGACATGACATAATGACATGATGCATATGCCAGATCAATACCAGGAAGACATATTGATTTGGAATCAATATGTGATGCCTCGCTCTGCAAAATGGAAAAGGTTTAATGGTTACTTTTTTGGGGGTTTAAGACAAACAAATATAATATTTGTGGCAGAGTTATATTGTAATGTTGTGATCAAAAAGTGAAAAGATTTATTATCCTGACCTTTAACTTTACACAATATGTAAAGTAAATTTTAAAATGTAAATGTTCTTTTCTGCGGCGGCTCCTGCAGGTTACCGGGGCCCTCCAGAGTACCTGCTGCAGGCAGCGGGGCCTCCAGGAGTCCAGGCTCCTCCAACCTCAACCGGCGAAGCCAGAGCTTCAACAGTATCGACAAGAGCAAGCCTCTTCAGTATGCAAGTGGCAATGACAGAGGTAAGAAGCTCGGCCACACTCTACTGACAGCCACCCACTCACACAAAATAAACACTTGCAGCAGCTGGCTTATGTTTTTAGTCATAAAAGACTGATGTTTTTAAGTTTTCAAGCACCTTTTTTTGCATTCTCAGCGGCAGCCACTTGATGGCACCCCTCACATAACACAGTTGGAATAAAACAGCCACTGGCTGCAGACAAGCCCAGTCTTCCACTTCAGCAGTCTTCAGCAGTCTGTTGAATCATCTTCATCTCTTTATTCCAAGTGAGTTATAATGATCCCATTAAAGTGGAGGCGGTGGAAACGTTTCAAAGATGACCGCAGGGGCAAATTCAGGCATCTGCTCTGTCAAGCATGATTGAGCTTTTTTAGTAGTGAGATTGTGCTTTTCAGGAAAAATGGGATCACATTCTTTTAAGATAAAAGGAATTATTTTCTGTGATCAAATGTAGCTGAGAAGAGTGTTGATGTTAAAGATGAACAAGTTTAGTATCAGTCCACCATGAAACATTATGAACGTTTCTTTGGTCATTCACTGTGTTCCTGTTTTGTTTTGTAAAAGCAGTAGGAGGCTATTTTAAAGAGAAAATGTATCTTTTTCTTCCTCATTCATATATTGCGCAACTCCTGCCGTAACAAACACCTTCAACTGGCAGAGATAAGACTACAGGAACTGAAGCCTTGCTGCAGGAGAAATGAAACACTATTTTGGTCGAAAATAAAAGGAGAAGAGTTTTAAAAGAAAAATCAATTGTTGGCAAATGTTATCTGTGCAGCAAGAAGCTTCTGGGCACAACAGAGACAGAGAAGTGAGAAGTATCTGGTATAAGCAATTGTATATATATTAAACTACACCATTCCCAGAGCAAAGACCATTTTGCAGTTTTTGGTGCTGCAGGAACCTAATAAGCTTCAGACATGACGCAGTGAAGCAACAAAGGGCACATTTGTTGTGATTAATATTTAAAACGATGAGGCCGTTGTGAAGTCATGGAAAGATCTCGTCATCTGTGTTGGTTGTGATATAATGTGGTGACCAGCAAAGTATGAAAGAAAAAGCCACTGCAGACTGTGCCGCAGGCTGGAATCGACCAGTAAACAGTGGTCAGTAGTCTCAATGAACTCGGGGAGATCACAGCTGAGTTTCCAAGAAGAATGTGTCATTTTATTTCTATAAAAGAGAGGTGACCACCACCCAGAACAAGTGTCATTTCACTCCCTGGCAGCTGAGGTGAAAGAAGGAAGAGTCTGTTGCCATGGTAATGTCAAGTCACAGCACAGTGAGCCGTGTGGCGACCCTGCCTCTTGGGTGGGGATGGAGAGGAGACGGGGATCTCTAAGGATAGGGTTAATTGACTGCACACACACAGAGAAATACACAATCTCCTTGATTTACATTCAGAAACAACTCGGAAAAAACGTTGCTTTATGTGTAAAGAGAAAGGGGTTACTTAGAGGACGCATACACACACTCTTAGGAATATAACATTTATATTGGTTTCACATGTTAGTTTACACACAAAGATAAACAAAAACTGATTAAAAGGAAAAAAAACAAACCCTTTTCTGTGCAACCAATGGCTTATTAAGACCAAATGTCGATCACGAACGCGCTGCATCTGTGATTGACTGTCAGAACGTCGTCGCTGTCAGATCCCAGCTGTGTTTTCTTTTCTTTTTCTTTTTGTTTTTTTGTTTAATCTTCCTCAGTGATAGTGATCACTCAAATTGGTCTGTTCAGCATAGTCGATGACCTCTAAAAGACACTGTAACATTACCATATCACATGCAATCAATATTGTCTTATTGTTCAACGCGTAGATGTAATCTTGTTAGTTGGAGTTCAAATGCAGGCTGTCGAGTTGCATAAATACTTTAAAATATGTGTAACAGTATGCTGAATACCAAAATATAATGTTAAGAAGCACAACAATCGATTTTAGAGCTATGTCCTGTGTCTTTTATACTACTTAAGGACACAGTCAGTCCCTTAGGACACCAACACGAGACCTTCTGAACACAGATTCTGATGGATTTGTTTTATGGAGGAAAGATATATTTGCCTTACCTCTTCAGCCTCAGAACTGATGTTTTTTGTTGTTGTGGTTTTCAGACCCACTGAATTTGAGCTGTTTTACCAACACATTCTTGTAAGATCAGGCAGAGAAAATAAATCCCTCTTAGCAAAGTAAAAACTTAATGTAAATGGTTTAGTATAACCCTGATGCAATTTGGATTTCAGTATTTTCTCATTAGACCAATAAAATCACATTATGATCATCCAGATATACTATTACACTACGAAAACTAATTTCTAGGAACATTTTAAAAAGCTTTGTTTCAAGAAAATTAATCTTAC
>JAOWBL010003908.1:0-11738 GCA_028564865.1 Zenarchopterus dispar | reverse complement strand
TATATATATATATATATATATATATATATATATATATATATATATATATATATATACACACACACACACACATATAAATGTATATATATATGAAAAGTTGAGTTCATTATGTACAAGCTTGACAAGGATGTGGTGTGAAGCTTGATCACAGCCTTGTCATACTGCAACTGTTGTGGAGTGACACAAATAGAGTTAGTAGAACAAGTTGTGGTCAGAGAGGCCAAGCGCTAGATACAAA
This sequence comes from Zenarchopterus dispar, assembly GCA_028564865.1. Lineage (NCBI taxonomy): Eukaryota > Metazoa > Chordata > Actinopteri > Beloniformes > Zenarchopteridae > Zenarchopterus > Zenarchopterus dispar. The sequence goes on along the minus strand of JAOWBL010003908.1, from coordinate 11,500 downwards.
AAGCACAACGGGCTAAATTAAATTTAGAATAAAAAACAAATTAAGTTTGGTTTTAATAAAATGTATTCATCATTTGGAAAGTAAGAAAAGCATGACCTGATACACAGCCTGTCTTTGGGCCTTGCAAGTTACACAATGACGAAAGTTGTTTTTTTTTTTTCCTCCCTTCCCTTAGACAAAAAAAAAGGTTGTGCAGGAAATATGACAAAACCATGGCTTTGGCTTCACGGAGCGAGATGAAGAAATTAGCTATTTTTTAATATATTAGATAAAATCAATGGGACATCCAGCTACTTAATGCTGTTCTTCTGGTTTACTCTTTTTTTCTACCAGACCAATGATACGTTGTCAGGGAGCTTTGTCATCACGACAACAACAACAAAAACTCAAATTTGGTGGAGCTAAAAATAACGGCAGCTGTGAGCCTAGGTACCATCCAACACCATATAATTTCTAATGAAAAGAAACACAATTTTCCTTTGTTGCTCTAAAAGCCAGCACACAAAGTTAGTCAATATTGCCTTGCATCATCCTGTTTTGAGTCACCAGGTGGAGAAGTGGCATGTGAGTTGATGGATAAAGCAAGCTTTGTAACATTAGAATCATGATGGATATATGCAGTTATTTTAGGCTGGAAAATCCCACCAGGAAAACTGTGGCACGGTAATTATGCAAAACAAAAGGTGGCATGAATGTTGCTAAAAATAAAAGGGGCAAACCTTTAAAGAGGCAATACTGGTAAAAGCACACATTTTACAAGGGGACCTCAGAAGAAAATTCTAGTGTTTTTTCAGAAATGAGAGAAATTACTTAAGCAAAGCAACAGAGCCACAGGAATGGTAATTTATTATTTTTACACTGGTATCAGATCAGTAATTCAGTATCAACTGATACCCGGAGCCACTCAATGGCATCCTTAAATGTGGTTAATCTCAATGACACAAAGATACTTGCATTTATATTGCAAAGCCATGTTGAAAAAGTCATGGATATCTAGTATTACTAATATTTTGTCGAGAATTCCCACTCAAGCTACAACCAGTGAGAGAGCAGTTACTAAACACTGACAAGGAATTTGACAAGGAATTTGATTTTAAAAGCAGTGTAATGCCACGTTAGTTGGGTTATTTGCTATAAATGCACAGGTGTCACTAACCATAAGCATTTTCTAAAGCCTTATCAATCCTACATTATTTTGCACCAATAAACTTACTTGGATTTCATTTCAGTTTGGGATGTTTTTTGTGGAGGAGTAATTTTCTACAGACTATTGAACTGTTTAATAGATAGCTAGTGTTGCTACTTCTGAGAGAAATGGGAACAAAAACAGTTCACTGCTCTCTCAGTTGCATTTTATGTTCACTTCATTTTAATTTTGTACTTCCCCTGGGTGACTTGAATTTTTAATTCACTTTGTTGGATGATACATCTGGCTTTTCAATGCAACATTTTGCAGAACTTAATTACTCTTGTTTAATTTCATTTTGAAAACATATTTTTGAGGAGCAGTGAATGAATGTTGAAATTAATGTTTTGACATACACACAGATACACACACACACACAGAGAGAGAGAGAGAGAGAGAGAGAGAGAGAGAGAACAGTTTCATCATTTGATTATGGGAAAATAATGGATAATTAAAGATCGCTGTTGTGAGCACAGATTTTACCTACTGAGGTGCTGTTTGGGGAGATGGGAAGGCGGTGGGAGGGGGTTAGTTACTGTGCACTTTGTAGCGACTCTGGCTAGAGGCCTGACAAATCAACTTTCTGCTCCCATTTGGTATTAAGGGGTGTGCTTACACCAGGACTTTAAAGGTTTTTTTCTTTCAACACTATCCACTTTATCCATGTGCTTGGTCATTACCCCCACTAAACAACACAATCACTATTATAAATGTTAGTTATGCTTTCTTGATGTAATTTCTAAGAAATAAAACAAGAAATAACCAGAACTCTATATATCACTTTGTCACTGTCCACTATTTTTGGCTCAACCTTTTGTGAAAACTGTCTTTAAATGCTGCTGCTTCATATAGTCAGTCAAATCAGTCTCATTATTCCTAAGAACTCCTTGCTTTGAGATAGTGTCAAAGCCAGACAGCTCTTGGTTTGGGTGTGAATAACAAAGCGCTACCACAACATAACATGCCAGACACAGATCACCACACACAGTGCACCTCTGTCTTCTTTTTGTAATACAAACGCTTGTCGTCTATGAAAACTCATTAATTCTCGTTTTGCTTCATTAAGGACAAGATGCCTCTTAAAGATTCTTTCCCTAACCCTCTTTGAAATACACACACATTCACTCTACTTGTCTTAATGTTCTGATACAGAAAGCAACATTAAAGCTTTGTATTAACTAAGATATAAATATTTTTCCCAAGGCCAAAGGTCTAGAAAACTAAACTTACTAAACAACTGTAAAAAAGTACATGTAGTTCCTAAATTAAGTAGTTGCATGGTGAGATTTTAGCTTAGTTTAGCTTCTTTAAATATCTTCAAGGATTTGTTAACCTATGTAACAAACAAAATTTGAAATTTAAAATTAAAATCCCTTTGCATGTTTTTCATTTACTAGTGGCTGAGGATTGCCAAACTTCCTATTTTATCGGGGTCCATCAAAATTTGAACAAAGACGCTGATAACTAACCTTCCATTGTAATATTACAGATTGGGGAATGATCCTCAAAAGCATCATGTCATTAAACTAGTGCATCTTTGTGATTCCTATCCTGTGAGGGCTTTAGTCTATTTGTATTGCTTCAAGTTGAAGTTAAACTAAGATTCACTGAATCTAATTCAGTGACTAAAAATAGCTTAAAACTAGAAGCTTCTTCAACTGCAAATCACCATAATTATCACTACTAGGCTGCACGATAAGCAGAAATGCCGAGTTATCTTTTTTATCTTAACAGCAACTACAGCCACTTCCACATCACAACACGACAGAATAAGTTACAGATTGATGTACTGATTGGAAGGTGATCATAGTCAATGATGATGGCCAATAATGACTGCCAATATTGGCAGATACTGGCTACTATCCCCTTCCCCATCAGTAAATACAATATGATGATGAAGTCAGGCACATGATGTTGAGGTTTATAATCACTTCCATAGAGCAAGAATAACAAACGTTTGAGTTTGAATTTAATCAAATTTTAATTGGGATTTTGGTCTTGGCTTCCAACAACGATAAAAGCACCAATTTAGATTTAATAATAATAATCATCATAATAATAAAATGATTCTACCAGATATTCTCTGTACTATTCTGAATGACACACACACTTCAGGTATAGAATCCATTTGGTCATGGGTGATTCCTTCCTCCTTTTAATGGGTAGCATTAGGTTATTTTGTTAATATTGAGGTTATGCAAGTATTTTTGGCCAACAGGATTTAAAGGACTATTTGAGCAGCTCTACCAGCATTTGTCATCCTGGGAATAATTACTTTAGTTTCTGAACTTGTCAAAAATTTAAGTTTACTGTTGGCAATTCAAAGTTTTTCTATCAAGTTAGATAAATAAAACAAGCCTCAAAAGTCAATGGATGATCATTAAAATACAGCAGTTCCCCAAGATACAAACATCCGACGTATGAACATTCATAGATACGAACAGCCGCTGACTGATATCCATAATGTTCATAAAATGCCGTTTTGCATTTGCAAGTTTGTATTTTGAATCGCGCACCACATCCACATAGTTCCTCTTTCTGCCCAAAACCACCAGTTTTGTGCTGCTTGAGACATTTTCCTCCAATAAACAGTGCATGTTGAGGCATGAGCTCACTGCTGAAGGCGGTGCTGTGCTCCATAAGGAGCCGCTCACCAACCATGAGCCATAGCTCTGAAGCAGCGTCACCAACTCTCACATTTTAAGAGCAGCGAGTCTCCACTCAAGTGCACAGAGTTATTTACAGTAGTAATGGCATTTAAATGACCTCAAATGGCAATTATAGATTGGAATTTAATATCTAACGGCTTACCAACAATTCAACTTATGAACAGCCTATCGGAACCTATTGTGTTCGTAAGTTGGGGACTGACTGTACAGCGATTTTACTGTTGGCCAAGATAATTGTGATAATGATTTTTTTCCCCCTCCCATAAATCGAGCAACCCCGTTTGAGACAAATTTAATCCAACATCTAAAACAGCAACACCCTGCTGAGGGCGTTCAATGTTCTGAAGCTAACAAAGGTTAAAAGCACAAACAAAGCCAGTACAGCTCATAGCCTACAACTTCTGCTGCCTTTCAATGCTGACTAAGTTCAAGTTTGTACTTGGTTATAGTTGAGAAGCTTGAATACAAACAAACAAAAAAGGGAACTGCCAAAACTGGTAAAAACAGATCATACCTTTGAGAAAATCAGAATCTGCAACTATGATCTCTGTCAGCACCTCAGTGTTTTCAAAAGTAAGTGTGCAATTTCACACATGAAGACTTATCTCTCCAGCACATTTAAATGATAGACCTCCTTTTCTTTTACTTACATCTATGGTTATTTCTTTTTATCAATGCTGGTTGACAGTTTTATCCTTCACTGTTTACCTTGTTACCTCAAAAAGCAAAAAAAAAAAAAAAAAAAAAAAACAACAACAAAAAAAAACAAACCATAACCCAATGTTTACTGAAATAATCAGTCAGCTGTTCTGGAGCATTGCATTTCATCAGTAAAAGGGGGGCAAAAGTCATATGCATATGCAGTAATCAATATCCTAATGAATCAGTGACAAAAAACCCGCACACACATGAAAAATGCTGAATACAATAAACCACTTCAGTTTCTCAACAATGCTACACATTCATTTGTTTAAAGACTAATAAAAGCATAATGGGCTTTATCCATGTACAATGAGTGTTTTAAAATATTTGAAGTCCTTCAAATTAGTGACAATAGGACAACAGAAAAGAGTAAAATGTTACTTACTCAAGGGTGCTCCAAAAAGCACAGTATCCAAAGATTTGAGCTGCAACTTTTGCACATGGCTACGATCCAAAATCTTCAGAATAGAGTTTGTCAGAGTGGTGTTCTTTACAGCAAGCCTGAGAGAGAACAGACACAAGTTCATTTTGCAGGAAGTAGGAAGAAAGAACAAACTGTGTAATCCATTTTATGAAGGAGTCCCTCCATAAATTTTATCAACTTGACCAATCACCCCCAATTATCAATAGTTCTTATAAATATAGCAAGCGTGATCTGATTAAATGAAATAAAAAAAAAAGAGGGGGAGAAACTGTAATTAGCCAAAACTAGTATGTGCTGATCAGAATTAGGAATATAATGTCCTCGAAAGAAGAGGCAACACATGTGTTTGTAATTAGACACCATATTTTTGGATAGATTCTGAGCAGTGTGATGTAGTGATGTGTAGTGACATGTTTTGAGGTTCTTCACCTTGGCATTGCACTTCCATTGAAATTCATCTTGCGAAAGGCATCCACATATTGTGGCAGTTCCACATAAGTGATGAGCCATTCCACCACCTCATCCACTGTCCAATTATACACTGAAAGCAAAAACAAAGCCACAGTTCAACAATTCTCATTTAATAGCAACAGAACACAGATGAAATTGCAGTGGGGAATAGCAGCAATATGGTAATTGTACTGTTTTAACGAGTTTGTTTTGAAAAGAAAAAAAAATTCCAAACAAGCAAAATTTGCTATAACATGACCAAATAGTGTGCATGTGCTTAATCTGTCAATGAATACTGGCAATTCAAAATAACACCAATACCTAACATTGACATTGCTGATTTCGAAACCTGTGTTCAGTGTAAAACAATGAGATAACCCCTAAATAGATTTGTTTGCATATACCACTTGACACAATATATAACTCTTGGTTCTGTGTGTCTCTACAAGGTAAAATTTCCCCACAGAATAAACTAGATTGGTCTAACTAAAGTGATAATTGTCAAAGTCTAATCTGTTCCCCAGATCCTGGTTGAATCAAAAATGTCTGTGTTAATATGTTGGTCTCTTGAACAAAAGACCCTCTCTCCTGAATTAAAAAAAAAAAAAAAAAGAAAGAAAAAGAAAAACCGTCACAGCTTTGTCGAGAAACAGCAGTGCAACAGTGTAGTCAGCACAACATGCAAAAACCAGAGCCAAAGCATTCAGAGGAAAGGGTGTGACAAGCCATGAGGGCCAGATACAACATAGCTCATGAAAAGAGCTCTGAGTACTTGATAAACCAACCACAGTCAGATGGAGGAGAGCTTGGATGTAAATTGTGTGCTGACAGATTCAATGACATTCACTCTGCCACTATCTGCAACTGATAGGAAAACTACTCTTTAGCTGCCATGGAATCTGATCAACTACTTTACTACTTTGCTGGAAGAGTAAAAAGGTTTAGTGAAGACAATGTGTGAAACACACTGATATGTTGTTCAGATTGTCATGCTACTTTCTGAAATGTTGTTACACAGGAACTGTGCATCAAAGAGGTTACAACTCATTTGGTGCAATCTAACTCAATTGTGTAATGGTGTCAGTGATGCCACGGATTTCAATTTTCTTGCCAATTCAGTTTTCTGATTTCTAAGAAGTATAATCAACCAGTGAAAGATAACAGAGGCTTTTGGCCATGTTTGACTAACTTTATTTTAAGCATCTTACTTTTTATGATCTTCATAAAATTAGGCATATTCCTCAGTATGCAGAATAGAGTGTAGTATAGTTTACTCGAAAAACAAAACAAAAAACAAACAAACAAAAAAAAAAGTAAAAAAGTATTTTACCCAAGTTTGATTTGTTGTTGTTATCATTTCATGTCAACTATTGCCTATTTTTTCCCTTCTCCTGAAGTGGAAACAGCAAACTATATCAAACTATTTGTAAAGAACAGATCTCTGGACCTTTAAAACTTGTTGACATAAGTGTTTTTAAAGCAATTATTTGAAAAAGTCAAATCTGAAATTCAGGTTTGTTTGTGCAATTTTCAGAGCAGTACCTTCAGAACCTTTCCATGAGTTCCACAAGTCCTCCACGCTGATGAACTGGTCATCGCCATGGAAGCTGTTGTGCTTAGCCTTTGGGTCATGGTAGTTCAGATCCTCTCTGAGAAACTATAAGATAACAAGGACATTTACAAGTGTTGCAACCATAAATATATCTAGTCAAGTATCAAGTAATACAAGCTAGGCTCAAATATTGCTTCTGGCCTTTTGTTTGACTTTGTGCATCACTGAACCCTCAAAAATGTGTTAATCGTTGCAAAAGAAGATTTATATACAGTAACCCAATGCTTTGCAGTCACCTGAGGACAAGGTTCCCCTCCTGTTTGTCCTTACATATCATTTTAATGCACAAGCATCATTATAACTGATGTGCGCTTTCAACTACAATTTCCATCCCTACTTACAAAAGTCTTTTGTACCAATCAAGGTGTAGACGTCACCATTGCCGAAACGTAAGCCAGTTGAGCAGTCTTTGTGACTGAAGAACCTGTCATCTTTGTCTCAACAATGCCCCTCCTTTCAAAATCACTTTTTTTCCTCCCTTTTGCCTTTTTAATGTAAAACTAGAGTGAAGTGGAATTGCTTTCCATGTTTATACATGTCATACAGCATGTTACACGTTAAATATTTTACTAGATTACGCATCTTACTGTATCGCATGATATTTTTCTTCACATCTAGCACTCCCACAAAAGCACAGTCATGCAACATGGGTGAGAAATGGCGATAAGTCATGAAGCATTTCTTTCTTGACAGATAGATGTAGGAGGATTTAAGTCCAGTGTGGAGAGGTTGTGAAGATAAAATAACTGGAGAACTAACAGGACCTGGATAATTCAACCAAAACATGACAGTATTTGTTAAAATCCAGATGCACTCTTTGACTTTAGTCATAATAAAATTCACTCTGCTCTATATTTAATTATAGTGCAATATCAGGAAACAGGAACATTACCATAATTGCCATATCTTAAAGTATCATTTTGAGCCTCTTCTCATCTCAAAACAACTGCCTTTATGAATGAGTTCTGTAGTATACTTTATTCTTTGCGTGTCAACTCTCTCTTCTAAAAGCTAAGAAGTTATAATGATGGTGTTGGTTCCTTTGGTCTAAGCTAAGCCACATGCCACAGACTGAACCAAACCAAAATGATGCTCCAGAGGTGGAATAAATTGTACTTTAGACTAAGACTCAGGCGGTCACTTAAACAAAAAATAAGCAGTCTTTAGGTCAGCCATGGCATCTGAAGTCTCTTGATTACACAGATGTGAAAGGACATAAGTAGCATTGTCTACTTTCACAAAATGTCTGTGCAGAGACAAGCAACCTAAACTACACTTACTGCAAGCATGCAACATGAGTACTCAGTGCAACCAGACTTAATAGTCATTAAGTTAATCATTTGACAAAAAGAAAAAAAAAAAAAGGTGTGGGTGTGTGTGTGTGTGTGGGGTGGTGGTGGTGGTGGGGGGGGGGTGGTGGTGGTGGGGGGTCAAAGAAAGGACATGGTTCATATGCTTTCCCCCAGGTCAAACTCAAGCACTTTTCAAACATTTCCCAGGTCCATTTTCACACTTTTCCAGGATTTAACAAATGTATATGAACACATGTACACAAAATGATTGTTCATTTTTAACTCAATGAAAAGATATGTTGCAAAGAACTAAAATTGTATTTTCTAATAGCAGAGGGATATGAAATTAAATGAAAATTATTGATAAATTCAGTTTCTCTTCATTTAGAACCCTCCTGCAGTTTAAGATGGAAAAGAAGCAATTCTGAATAATTTCTCAAATAATCACACATGATCTTAAGAACAATAAAAACAAGACAGCAGATCGTAAGGTACCATTTGTACTTCTAGAGAGGGGATACAAATTTTATTAGACTTAGTCTTCCCATAACAGTTTCACAGCTGAAAGAATGTTCAGTCTGGTATCTTCAAAGCACTAAAGACAACACATTAACATCATCATTATAATCGTGGTAACTGATTTTGTCATGATTCACAGGTAATCTAGTTAAAATATAGTGAAAAAAACAAAAACAACATTTGTACAATCATTCATCCATCCCCGCTTATTTGGCTTCAGGTTGTAGAAGCAGCAGCATTAGCAGAGAGGCCCAAACATTCCTCCCCTCCAGCTCCTCTGAGAGGCCACCGAAGTGTTCCCAGGCCACCTGAGAAATATAATCTCTCCAGCAAGTCCTAGGTCTGCCTCAGGGTCACACCATCCTCTAAAAGGGGACATAAAATACTGATATCACCGGATCCCCTTTGCCCCTTACAGATGCCCTCTACCCCTTGGCTGCGGCTAGAAACCCTGTCCATATCAGCTATGAACAAAAATCGATGACCAACAGGAAGCCCTAACAGAGTCTAACTTTCAGATGCAACAAATCTCACTACAATTAAGAAAATATGTGCATTATGTGTAAATAAGGGAAACAATTATAATTCCAGCACTGACCAAAAAATTCATGATTACACCCCCTGCCCCCAATAATGAAAGAGGCCCATCAACACCCCCACTCACACAAAGTTGTTTTGCTCTCTACTTCGTTTAAACCTACCCACTGTGCTGTGAAAACCAGAACAGGGACAGAAAATGTTATGTCTTGGAAGGCATGAACAGAGGAATAACGAGTTCCAGGTGAAATGACAATGCAGAATGGCATAAAGGATAGTTTATGCTTTTACGTTGAAGGATTGACATATGTAGCAGAGAACCCTTGACCATGACCTCTGCCATAGCCCAATGCACACTTCTGCATGAATTACTATGTGTCAGATCAACACAAACCGCAACAAATATGTCTGATCCAATTGGCACTTCCTCTGCGCATTTCTCACTCTACTTCTGTCATTTTTAAACTGGTTAGAAAGGTAGATCAATGCAACGCCAGGAGAAATTACTGTTACTCACCACTGATTAGCTCCTATTCACATAAGATATGCTTCATTTGCTTTATTGCCATGTCTGAGCAACAAAAGAAAGTAAACAGCACGGCAAGCTACAGCACAACAGAAAAGAACTAGCACCAAACAAGCATGAACGACACCAATGATATAGCTCCTATATGTAGTCAATGTGCATAGTCACTATGCAGAATCATAAATCACATTTAACAAGGGCACAAGAACAGCTGCAAACTCCACACAGAAAATAAAATCAGTCTTCACGGAGATAGTGAGAGATGGTCCTGAGGGATGTCTGCTGGTGGCGTTTACGCCTCCTGTCATAACACCTAAATCATAAATTTAAAGATAGTTTACAATAGTGGTTGCACTTGGAAATAGTCTGGCTGATCATGCAGAGAGGTGCATGCGAGATCCAGGCAGAATTTTTTTTTTTTTTTTAAAGTTCTCTGAATATTTTTTCCCCCATCCAATAACTGAATGATTCCATGAGATGGCCATCTGTTGTGAAAAAAATATTTGCAATTTTGAGCATTTTCCATGCACTTTTCAAACCATGGTTACATGACATTTAAATGCAAGCCTCTCAGGATGTTCAACACCTACATAGATGCCAAAAAGAGCACTTGTATATAAACAGAATAAATACTCAAGATACTTAAAATTAAAGACCTTAGAAGGCTTTGATTATTTGACCAACTTAGCAGCAAAGCATTTGACAGGGCGAATGACAGAAGATTTGAGTTATGGCAGCTTAAAACCTGACTTTTTAGGCTGATACTTACGCCGTCTGTCTCTATGACGTCCACATTGCCGTTTGCATCATCATCCATCTGCTTGTGGATACTACGTATCGCCTCAAAGCTGAGAATGGCATTCTTATCTTTGCAAAGGGGCTCATCGATGCGACAAAAATCTGGTGGAAAAGCAGAGTCAGAGACATATCAAGAATGAAGAAATTATTACAAAAAAGAAAAAAAAAAAGAATGACATTTTTAAGAATTTCTTCTATTCATGTTCTGGAGGATTGAAGATTTTTTAAAAACAGAAAAAAAGAAAAAGGAATTAAAAAAAAGTACAAAAGAACACTTTTGGTGAGTTTTTTTTTTTTTTTATACCGTGTTCCTTTTCTCTCTCCAGACACACATCTTGAACAGGTCATATGATGCAACAAAGGCTCCTGGTATTTAATCTTTTGTGAATTTTACAGAAATGTCTGGAAAGTCCCTTGTGGTGCTGCCCTCACTGAACTACTCTCTCTGAAATTACTGAACTGCAAAATTCCTTGGCCACAAAGAAAGTATTCTTTATATAAAGCATTTCCACCCAATCCAACATTTTCTCTTTCTGAACCTGCCTGAAACACAGTACTTTGCAATTGTCTTAGGCCACCCTTACTCCTTTTTTTGGGGGGGTCAAAAATTTAATGACATTTATATTTACTGACAAATGTCTGGCCACAAACATTTACAAGCCCAGAACAGATGGGAAGCGGTCTCTGGGTGCAGTCAGCAGTTTTTTAATTTATTTTTATATATATATATATATATATATATATATATATATATATATATATATATATATATATATATATATATA
>JAOWBL010003906.1:0-11740 GCA_028564865.1 Zenarchopterus dispar | reverse complement strand
ATATATATATATATATATATATATATATATATATATATATATATATATATATATATATATATATATATATGCATACACTTTGTTTTTTAGTGCAAAAAAATCAAAGCACACAAGATGAAAAAACATGTTTTGATACGTAATTTTTATTGTTTTCAATGTGCTTCCAAAGTTCAATCCAAATCTAAAGAATAAGATGGTCACCTTTCATTTTATCAAACTGAATATAGGCATATTGAGTGCTCTGTTCTTTAACTGGGATATAAGGACCCTTAAAGGAGTTTGAATTTACTATTCTCATCCCTGTTTCATTAACGAAACTGAATTTCACATGTTTACAGTGTTGATGATTCAGCATTCTTCAGTTTCTGCACTTATTTCTCAAAGACCCTAAAGTATATTTTAGGTAATATAATCATTGCAGGATTCAAAACATGCACATGCACATGCACACACAAACAGTAACACAATTTCCCGCTGTTCACTTTGAAACCACTGATTATGTGTTCCCAAAAAGAAAGTAGGGTGAAGGTACTGGTGATGAAAGTTTTAAACTATTCATGGATGCAACATATCCTTTGACCCAGACTTATAACAGTCTCAATTATAATCCTGTTTAATAAACACCTACCTCATTACCCGTGGGTCCAGGGCGTCCCTGTAGGCCTTTTGCACCTTCAAGCCCTCTTTCTCCCATGAGCCCTGGAGTTCCAGGTTTCCCACAAGAACCCAGGTCTCCCTGTCAAACAACAACAGCAGTTTGATGCCATAATTTTTCTCTTTCATCCTAATACAGGATTAGTTGTCAAAAAGTGTTAACCTGCCTGTAGTTGCACAAAGTTCTCCACCATTAAGCCCTCTTGACTTCATGCAGTATGACACAAATTTACTCAAAGCATTTCCACTCTTTAGGCTTCTATATTTTAAAGCAACTGTAATCAGACATTTGGTGATTTTAAAAATAATGCAGCAATTATCCTCTCTTTGACCTGCCACCTTACTGTGGTGGAGGGGTTTGAGTGTTCCAATGATCATAGGAGTTCAGTTGTTTGGGGCTTTAAGCTCTTGGTAGGATAACCCAAGACAAACAGGTCCTAGGTGAGGTGCCAGACAAAGCGTGGCTCAAAACACCCCATATGATGAGCAAAAACATTGACCTTGTTTTTCCTTGCCCGTACAGGGCCACCGAGGTCCCCCTCTGGAGCCAGGCCTGGGCATGGGGCTTGATGGCGAATACCTGGTGGCCAGGCCTGCACTCATGGGGCCCGGCCAGGCACAGCCAAAAAAGGAAATGTGGGTAATCCTTCCCATGGGCTCACAATCTATTGAAGGGGCCACAGGGGTGAGGTGCCAGCTTGGGTCGGAAACTTAGTGGTGTTTTGTTTTTGGACTTCTGTGCTCAGCATGGATTGTTCCCATGGATTATGCTTGAACAAACACCATGTCCAAGCATAAGGGTGTCCACATGTGCTCTTGGCACCAAGACACCCTAGGATGCAAATCATGTCATGGCAGAGCCCTCAGTCAGAGAGAACTTCAACTTCCATCTCTGGTAGAGCTTCAGTTACTTCCCAGGGAAGGTGGGGGACATTGAGTCTGAGTGGACCATGTTCTGTGCCTCCATTCATTCTGACAATTTTGTCACACTTTTCAAACATGGAAATTAGAAATTAATATCAGAAGCCATGAGAAACTTTCTCTTCTGAACAGTGTGAATTTAAAAAAAAATGTAACTAATATTGATGATGTTATGACTGACCTGATCTCCTTTCCTTCCGAGTGGACCCTCAATTCCTGTTTGACCTGGGAGACCCTGATGGGACAATACATTTATTGTTAATCACCTGTTGTGATGCTGTTATACTTCAAATATTATCAGTTAAGCCTTGGTCACAAAAGCTCTTACAAACGGTGGGTTTGTATGAATCTTGCAGTTTGTATGAAATCTAGAGCTCGTAGAAATTTGTGGAGGGAGGCATAGTTTCCTACAGCCTTTTTTCAACTTAAAAGAGCAATTTTACTCATGCTTGAGGAAATGAGGTACTTTTCTGACACATGTTTATTTTATTAAGTTTATATGACCTCCATAAGAGTGCCCCGGAACCTACCGATGGTATACTTATGACTGTCTTATGAAAATTGTTGTCCAAACATGGCTGTTCAGGACCCCTCTGCACAACTCATGGCAATTTCAACACGTTTTTGTCCGTTGGCTCTCCGACGCGACTTTTTATGGTGCGTTTGTAGAAAATCTTGGACATGACCATCGACCTGGCCAAGAACTTAGGAATGGGCTACGACCGTTGGATTCTTATAAAGCTGCCTCGAGGAGCTTGTAGAAAATGGTTCACAAATCGTTCGAAGAGTGTTCACAGCCACTGGTACAGGTCACTGTGACCAAGGCTTTAAACAGAAACTATGATGGTGTACAGTCTCAGACATCCAGTTCATGAAAACTCTCAAAAGATTGGAACATGGAAAGTGCAGTTTCTTTTTTTCCCTTGAAGATGTTTTACCTTACATCCTGAAAGCCGTTTCTGTTACAGCAGCTTTTATACTCATGTTTAGTTTTTTTTCCCATTTCATTCAGTCTTAAATGTTTTGAAATGTTAATTTGTTTGTCAGGAGTCTTTGCTGCTCATTTTTTAGTTACCTGCATTCATGGATTATGCTGCCAGTTAATAAAAATGAATATAAAAATGTGAAGGACTGACCTAATGTGTCAGTTTTCAGTCTCTAAAATGGAAACTGTTCTGAACTTTGAAATGGAATGGGAAATTTAGTAAATCTTCATCCCTAAAATGTTGTAAATGATCACACAGATTAATTTTTTCCCATTTAGGTATCCATGACATTCCCTGTCCATAACAGGGTGTGTCAGTGTGGAGCTTTGACATTCAAACATTAACTGCTGCTACAAAACCCTTCTCTCTATTCATTCTCTGTCTCTCCTGTCGTTGTCATGGTAACCCTGATGAACATGAAAAAAGACTTGTACTGGGATCAAAGCAGGGACAAATATGTTTCCATTAAAAAATAAATACATGAAATTAAAAAAAAAAAATAATCCCAACCTGCGGCCCACTTTGTCCTGGTGGACCTTCATAACCCAGTGGTCCAGGGAAACCCTAGAGGTTTAATAGTGAGATCAGTATTAAGACATGAGTAAAGATTACAGAAAATGTTCTAAGTAAGTTTTCATTTCATGAATCGTTTGTTGAATTACATATACCTTGTGTCCTCTCTCCCCTGCTACTCCTGTTAATCCATCGGCACCCTGTGCTCCCTGAAGGGATCCAGACAACGTGGTTATAGATTATTTTATAAATTCCTCTATTACGATCTATGACTATTTGGAAATTTGCGCATTTAATACAAACACACATTTGAATCTTTCTTAAAGCAAACTACAGGTCTGCATAAGAATAACAACAGTCGATGGTAAGTACCCACTCACTGGGATTCCTGCAGGCCCCTGTGGCCCCTGAGGCCCCGGGGGCCCGATGCTCCCTCTGGGTCCAGGTTTACCTGTTGCACCATTATGACCTGGAAGACCTGAAGGGCCCTGAAAAAGTCATCAAAAATCAGATGATGAGTATAGTGAAGTAAGCTGCTGAATTCAGCCAGGGTTAATTAGTTAAACCTAATAAACCACATTAAATCTAATATTCAACTCTTAGCTCCTCTTCTTGAATTTGGAGTATTTTTGTCTACTGGACTTCCTACCTGTGACATGTTGTCTTTTTATTTTCTGAGAGTTATTACATTTTTTTTTTTTTGCTTCCATACTGAATCCTTCTCCATTAAAATCAACATTTATACACACTGACACAGCTTATACTCGTTCTGTCATTGCTGAGCACTTTTTTAGAACACTTAGTCACTTATGATTAATTTCAACATATTTGTTATCAATTTAAAGATACACTACACATCCATATACGCACATTCAAATAAATACAGACAACTAAAATAATGCTGTAAAGAGGCTGTAAAATGACTATTTGTTCTACTTTTTAGCATCGCTGAAGAACATCATGAAACGACTGCAGACATTTTATTAATCTCATGTTGATAATTCAATGGATTTTGAGGAATATGCAGTAACAGCAGCAGCTGTTTCAGGGACATCTGCGATAATGAATTTAAATCTACTTTATTTGATGTGAGAGCAGTGCACTCAGAGCATTTCACATAATAAAATTCACCCATCACAAATTAGTTTTATGCCTTATCACTTATTAGGTTTCATTGATGTTTAATTATGTTTTATTCAGAGCTATTTTGCTTTCTGTCTCTCTGTGCACAGCACAGCAATTCAAACTAAAACAAGCTTGAGACTGTCAATGCACAACCACAGTATAGATTTAAGAGATAATACAATATAGAGAGATGGTTTTTTTTTTATTTAGGCAGGCATGAAATCCCCCATCCATTTTTTTTCTGACATTCAACAGTACATAAAAAAACAGCAAACCTACCCTCCACATGAAACCAAGAAAACTGACATGCTTATTGAAAAGGCAAAGATATTCTGCTTAAATGAATAAGTAATCCCCTGAACTTCAGATGTGTACTTCTTGTCTTTTACTCTGACTGATAACTTACTGGTGGGCCTTGAACCCCTTTAGGTCCTTCATCTCCAGGCCAACCCTGTAAAAAACAAAAACTAGATGAATTGTAAAACTGGAAAACACTGGAAAAGTTAGGAAAAAAATTACCACTGCTATTTGCATGTCTATCAGAAGATATCTGTGGTGTGACAGGTCTAAAAAAAAAAAAACTACTGGACTGAATTTAATTTAACTTGATGTGGAAAAGAAAAGCCCATTAATTGGGTTGACGTCTCTTTCAGCATCAATCATCATGACAAGAATAAACAAGGAAGCAGTCATCTGACAGTTTAAAAGCGATGCAGCGTTCCAAAACCAAAAGATTGATTTATTTATAGAGCTAATAGGACTAAAAAAAAAGATTAACATAAATAAATAAATAAAAGTAAAAAAAATTCAAATATGTCAGGTTGCTCTTTGCCAAAAAAAGAGCAACCTGACAAACTTCAAATGACTTTGTAAATATATTGTTTTGGAAAAAATTTAATACCTCTCTACTATATGTTTTAACCACCAGGGTGACTACCTGGGCGTCCTAACTTAATAAAGGATAAAGACTTGAGAGGTGGTCCAAGTTCAGCAGATTTAATATGAGATTTGCATGCAAATGGGTCAAATCATACACCAGGAGATTTGATGCAGAAATGACAAAGAAATATGAAACACACTGTGATTAAAACAGAGGCAGAAGCGTCGAGACTAAACTAAAATATTTTCATAACATGCTGACCCTCATAACAAGGTCTTGTATCTATGCAAAACAACAGACCACAGGCAAAATATGAATTTGAACAAACTGTATGATGGAGGTAATAGTGGCCAAGCCTAATATTTCCATCACATATATGTTATCTAAGATTCAGATTTTTTTTTGCCTAGTAAATGCCTTCTAAATCTTTAAATGTGTCGTGGTCTTAATCATGATAAGATTATTCAAAGCTCTTGCCTTTAGCAAAGCAAAAATAGATGAAAGAAATTATTGGGGAGCCTCAGATTTAGAGTGCAAACACACCCATTAGAGCTTTTTCTCACCTGAGGTCCTGGGGGTCCCTTCTCTCCATGAGGACCTGGGGAGCCCTGAAAAAGACAAGCATGTACATGCAGTGAGCCTTCCAAAACACAGTCAAACCAGACACAATATTACTTCTTTTATCAACGAAAATATGTGCATGTATGAAAAAAAGGATGATTTCTTTTTCTTTTATTTTTTAAGACAAAATATAAAATAATAAAATGAAAATAAACACCCAGCTTAGATTTCAACTAGCATAGCTGCATCTCCTCATTCTTGATCCTTAATCCTCCACATCTGCTGTGAAAAGATTATTGTGATTTATTTCTTTTTTTTCTGCTTGGTTTTATTTTACACTTGAAACTGTTCAGTGTGTACTCAGTAATACCATTATATGCATGCTCATGATCTCGACAACAACAAGTAGTTTTCACTGACTTCTCTTCAGTCAGTGAAGCTAAAACCTGTCAATCAGACTGAGACGCTCTGGGAAGGGTAGTGGACAGTGGCTAGAGTGTTTTTTAATCTTATCAAGGCATCCTTCTCACAGTTGATGTATACGTTCTGCTTACTTCATTTATCTACTTTTATCTGTCTCAGCCTCCTTAGTGTGAAACTGATCAGAGACACTCTGTCTCTTACAGTTTTCAAACTGCCATCTTATATGCCAATTGTTTCCAAGTTTTAGAGGAGAGGATAGTAGATAAAATAAAATGAAAAGAATCACCCAAAACAAAGTGAATCATATGAAACTGAATAGAATTGAGTTGATTCAAGCTGAACTGAAGAAGAGACACTTACAGCAGATCCTGACTTCCCCGGAGGACCAGGTAATCCTCGTAAACCTGGTTCACCCTGGTGTAGAGGACAAAATAAAACATCAGTTTAGATTGTAGTTTTTATTTAGCTTTTTTAAATATATACGTTTTTTATTATGATGCTCATAAATCAGATAATATTGCCTTTAGCAAGTGATAGGAAAAGTGAACAAGAAAGGAGTGCTTTACCCTCTCTCCTCTGAGTCCCGGAGGCCCACGCATGCCCACGTTTCCTTGGTTACCCTGATGGCAGAGAGAAGAAAAAGTAGAAAATATCAGTTATTGTTCATTTTAGTTAATTCATGTGTTATCATTTGTCAGTAAAATGTGCTGATATCCAGTGCATAATGTTGGTTTGTGAGGTATTGTTAAAAAAAAAAAACAAATAAAAAATGTCCAGTTTGTAAATCTTTGGGGACAGAAACCTATGTATAATATCATAGTTCACTGGTGGGAAAGATATATTCACGAGTTAAAGTCTTACAGAGAACCTGTACATTTTGTGAAAATACATGTCATTAGTTTCTCCCGAAAAATTAAATAAAAAGATCAATACTCCCTTGATCCTTTTTACCTCAGCTGTCCATCAAAGGTAACTGCAAAGGGGAAATGGTTCATCTAGCCAATAATGCCACCTCATAAGTCAAAAATGATCCTCTTTACATTCTTATCTTGGTTAAAATAATCAAAAATGAAATGTATACATATGACTTGCACAAAGCCTGTATAAAATAAATTTTGTCTACATGGTTCTTTCGTTATGGCTTAAATTAAAAGAAAAAGATCACAAGTGAAAAAGGCTTTGTGATGTTCATCTGACATAGTATTGGTCTGATACTAAAATCTTCTATGATTAAAAGATGTATTATTATGTTTTTACAAAAATCTTAAAAGGATTAAAAGAGGAAGTGGTAATGAGTGAACTTGAATATCTTGTTTGGTCTTTTTTTGTTTCCACAGTTCACCACAACCTTTACAATGTGTCTCAGTTCCTAACTGGCACAACATTCTTGATGTGTTTCAAAAGATTATTTTTGTCCTGATAAAAAACAAAACAAAACAAACAAATCATAGAAAAATTAACCAGTTCTCCCTGCCTCTCTCATTTATTTATTTATCATTTAATTTAGGTGGTTGGGGGTAAGTAGAAACCTTTTAAAATATGTTCGTTTTACAGTTCTCTTTTTTCATATGAAAAGAAAACATTTTTCTTTCTTCTTTCACCATATGAAAGCCTTATTGTTCTTATTGTTCAGACACTTTGGAAATCGTATCACATTTTTATGTCAAACTTGCTATTTGTGTTCATTTTTCAAATACATTACAAACTCTTCACTTAAACTTCAGCAAATAATTATTTCTACATCATTCATCAAGCCACAGTGAGCACTTTCACACAAATTTAGTTTTAATATGCACACTGCAGTTCTCTGTTCTTTTACCATACGTGCACATAGTATGTAATTCTGTGAAGAATCACTTACATACATGCCTACTGGGCCCTGAGGTCCTTCTGTGCCTGGCTTCCCTGTAAAACCCTGGAAAAAAGCATAAAAATATATCTGAATAACACACATATGTCTGTAAATGCTGTGGGCGTCATAAATACAATTTGAGGTCTTACCTTGTCCCCTGGAGGTCCTGGGGAGCCTTGAGGCCCTGTCCTTCCCTGTGGTCCCTGTCAGATAAAACACACAATCACCTAAAAGCAAAAATGACAACTAATAACATGTTTATTGGATCAACCAGTCACTTTGGGAGGAATGAACATGTGACATCAGCCTCAAACTCTTAACCTTTTGGAAATGATAGTGAAAATGTGGATACCGGGAACTTTTCAGGTATACCTACATGCTGCCGAAGTGGGAATTTGATGAGGTGGATGTGAATGTGATAAAGTTAGGTCCAGAAGAATTTGGACAATGACAGAATTTCTATGAGTTTACCCATATAAACAGCTACGACTGTTTTGGAATAATACCATCAAAGTGTAGATTTACAGATTCAATTTAAGATGTTTCATGAAAATATACCAAACCATTTAAGAATTACCGCCATTTTATGAAAAGAAAGCACCTCAACTTCAAATGTCTCAAAAGTATTTTGGACACAGTGCTGCAGACGAAGTTTAATGGTAGGTTCGGGTATGGTTCATTCTGTTGTTAATAAAAGATAAATGAGGCCCATAAAAAGTCTTCACTTAGTATCAGATAGTGAATTGGCAGTTGTTTGACAATATAGGCTACCACTACCATGAAATATGAACATAAACCTATAAGAAAAATGCACTTATGAGTTCAGCAACATGAAAAAACTGCCACAGATAACAGTCAAGCATCAGTGATCACAGAATCCTTTTCTTGGTGAAGAAAAACACCTTCACATCAACAGAACAGAAGTCAAGAATGTTCTGGTATGTGTAAGATAGGTGTGTTGAAAGAAATGTAAAGCGTGCTCTCTGCTCACATTCAAGAATTCACAAGGTCCACTACACTGAATGCTTCAAGGCGCGGGCGGATAATGACTCAAAACATACTGCAAAAGCAACTCAAGACTCTATGAAGACAAAGAAGTGGAATATTCTTAAATGGGCAAGACAGTCACCTCATCTGAATCCAGTGCAGCATGCTTTTCAGTAACTGAAGACAGTACTAAAGGATGGAAGACCTATGGCTGCAGTGAAGGTCTGGCAAGGAAGTCTGGACAGAGACAATGAACTGAACACATTCTTCAGCGGGTTCACTTTAGAAAAAATCCCAGCATCCTCCTCTTTTGACCATAGCCAAACTGGCCTCCATCCTTCCTTGACCCACAGCTTCTTTGTCACACCTCAGTACTCTCATCTTCCTCCTCAGTCATAGATCTTGGTGCTGCACCATCATTGTCTCCAGCCACATCAGGAGATGCTGCCCCCCCCCTTACTCCCTACCCCTTCCACCTCCCCGTTCTTTCCTATCTGTCCCTAGCCGTCAGGTGAAGAGGCACCTGAAACTTGAACAAGGTGGCAGGTCCAGATGGTGTCAACCCCACAATCCTGAAAGCCGGTTTGAACCAGCTATGTAGGATTCTGCAGCACCTCTTCAACCTCAACCTTGAGCCAGGAGAAGGTTCCAATGGTGTAGAAGACATCCTTCCTTGTTTCAGTACCAAAAAGATCTCATCCATCATTTCCTAATGACTTTAGACCTGTAGCCCCAACATCTCACATTGTAGAAGTTCTGAAGAGACTTTTATTGGCCCACATGAATAAGCAAACGAGCACCTTCCAGGACCCACTCCAGGACCCGCTGCAGTTTGCTTATCATCTTGGGGTTGGAACTGAAGACACCATCATACACTTGCTTTAAAGAAAGCCACAACCATCTGAATAAAGCAGGTACTACTGCGAGGATCATGTTCTTTGATTTCTCCAGTGCATTTAGCACCATCCAGCCTGCATTACTACATAAGAAGCTCCAGAAGACACAAATGGATACCTCCACAATCACCTGGATTACTCATTACAAAGGAAATGATAATGGATTTTAGGAGACTCAGGTTTAAGTCGAATAGTTTGTCCATCATGGGAGAAGAAGTTGAGGTGGTGGAGGAGTATAAATACCTCAGTGTTCACCTGGGCAACAGATGGGACTGGAGATACAACACTGATGCTGTTCATAAGAAAGAACAGAGCAAACTTTACTTCTTGAGAAAGCTAAGATTATAAGTCTGTTGTGGAGAGTGCAACCACATCTGCAGTCATCTGTTGAGGAGCAGCATCTGAGCCAGTGATTTAAAGAAACTGAACAAACTGATAAAGAAGGCTGGATCTGTTCTGGAGACTGTTCTGGAGCCTCTGGAGATGATTGTGTGAACGAGGATACTTCATAAAATGAAGAAGATTGTGGACAACCCCGAGTATCTTCTTCACAACCCAGTGATTCATCAACAGAGTGTCTTCAGGCAGGGGCTTCTTCAGATCTGCTGCAGCATACACTGATACAGGCGATCCTTCCTACCCACAGCTACAAACCTCTATAATGAATCTTTGAAGAGACTGAAATCACAAATCTACAGCATTAATATATTTCCCTTTGGAGATTAATAAAGCATTTAGGAATTTGAATCGGAATCTATAAAACTTCCTAAATTGAAACTGAAAATATACACAACAATCACATCTTGGTTGTCTTATTTCAACTTGATTTTGGTGGTGGATTCAGGTAAAATTACAGAAACTCTGTCATTCAAATAACTCTCAACCTAAGTGTATATTCAGGGTAGCATCAGGTGTAGAGGCAAAGTGAAAGCTCCTGCGCAGCCTATTCAAGCACAGACAAAGACAGTGGAGGTACTACATGAACTGCAGTGTGCAAGGTAAGATCACAGCAGTCCCGTCACTACAGTGATGCATTAAGATTTTTGTATTTTTCTGCTCTAAACAAACTTAAAATATCTACCTCCAAAGAAAAAATCCTTTTATAGAACTTTTTTTAACTGCAAAGGCAGTATTCATTTTTCACACGTCTTCTGCCTGGCTTAAGTCTCTGAAAAGGACGGTTCTATTAATTCTCTATTTTTAATGACACAAGCATAAAATGACAAACACGTGTACCGCTGAACCTGGTGGCCCATCTGGTCCTTTCTCTCCAGCAAAGCCTTTCGGGCCCTGGAAAACAAGAGTGGAAGCAGTGAAGGATGTGCAAAGAAACAATAAAAGAACTGCTAACAAATAATTAGAAGTACACAGGATAATCAAAGTGTAATTTATTTATGTAAATTAGCAGAGGAGCAGTGAGCAGTTAAGTTTTATGTATCAGTGAGTTGAGTCAGTAATTTACTGATCTTTATTTAATCTGGCATTTAATTGTCTCTTGACTGTTTTGTTAAATGGGGTTAACGAGGCTTCTCCCTAAATGTTATGGATAAAGTATTCGTAATTACCGGTAGAAGTTTTACAGAAGACATTAAGCATTTATAAAGTTTGAATGCCTGGTGGGAAAGCTCGTACTTGACTCTTTAGTTAAAGTGTGCAAGTCTGAAACATCTTTAGAGTGCAAAATGAGTTTTTAAGTTAGTTATGGTGAAGTGGAAATAATAGAAGAAAGCAAAAAAGTAACTGAAATTAATATAAAAAGTACTTACCAAGTATGAGAAAATGCTTCTAATTCAGTTTATTATCATTAGTTTTAGTTAGCATTAGTTGGTTGCTACAAGTAATTGCTGGTTAGTCATTAAGGGACATTCCAATTAATTGACTAATCACACACACACACACACACACACACACACACATATATGTGTATATATATATATATATA
>JAOWBL010003905.1:0-10000 GCA_028564865.1 Zenarchopterus dispar | reverse complement strand
GAACAGATGGGAGGTTTTCCCAGGCAGCTGTTGGACCCAACAGAATTCCAGGTAGATCCCACTGCGGGTCCAGATGGACCAACACAGGTAGAACCAACACAGAACCTGCAGACAAACACACCTGGGAACCTTTATGCAGCAAGTAAATGTAGGCTGCAAGGATGCTTTCTGTCACGTCACATGACCTTTGTCAATTTTAATGTCATATTTGAAAGATTTTAAAATATTTTCTTTAAGGTTTAATTATACAACATTATTCACAAGGAAATTATGAACAGATCAGTTTAAAGAGCTTGAAAAAGACTCATTAGTTACTGATGAGGCTACATTTTAAGAAAGGTTCTGGGAAAACGAAGAAAGATCAAATTAAGAAATTGATATAAATAAAGTTGTTGTTTTTATTTCTGAGCAGAAGTAGAGGTGTTAGATAAAGACAATATGAGGACATCTGGACCAACCATTCTGAGACATCATACAGAGAGACTTTGAAGCCCACTTGGAGCTCTGGTTCGTACGTTCTTGGAGGAACTGATCCACCACATCTGGATCCAGACCCTAGTGGCCAGCCGAGGAACTGCAGATTTTGTTGTGCTGGAGTTTGCTTTGACTCTGGAAAAACATTAGTATTACACAACTAGGTTTTATTTGTGTATACTTGTGGTTTGAGCTTTAAGGGGTTAGGTTTTTTTTTTTTTAAAGATTATATTTAATAATGTTTTGTAAGGAGTTCAGGAGCTGATGAATAAACTAATGGTAACTGTTCACGAACCTTTTATAACAGTTGTTCATTGTAACTTGTTACCCAGTATTTTTTGGTTAAAAGCATTTTATTTTTTATGTTTTAATGAGTGAGTGGGACAGTGAAATTATTCCAGTGAGTTTAAAATGAAGTTTAGAGGAAAATAACACTTGAGTAAAATCTAGTTTCTATTTAATAATAATGAGATCAAATTGCAGTTTATGTTTATAGTTTTATAGAATTTTTAAATTTTTTGCAAAATTTTGTCACATTGTAATGTTTTCTACCATTGTAGATCTTCGGTTTAATTTCATTTAGTTGTATTTATCCATTCTTTTCAGTAACAATCAACCGTCAGTGATGTTATTGATCCCTGATGATTCTCCTGCAGCCATAAATGAATCCAGTCTTTAATAAAATTAATTCAAATAAGATCAAAAAGCAGCAGAACTCACCAACACAAAAGGTCAATCCAAAAAATGTTTCTAATTTAGAGACAAAATAAACAAAAGTCCAGAAGATTCTGCTGATCGGGGATTAATCAATCAATTACTCCAATAAAATGTAATTATTGGTATCAGATGAAGTCATGTAGGAAGTTCTCTGTGAAGAAGTCCTGGTTCAGATCAGGATGAGTTGTCTGCGTTTCCACAGCGGAGCGATGGCTTTATACTTCTCACAGCTGTGATGTCACACATTCTTTCTGCCGTCACCCCCAGCAACACTCTTACACACAATCACACAGACTGAGGGACAAAAACGTCAGACATTCACCAGCAAGGTTCAAAACCTTCTCATCAGGACCCTCAGTGAGTCCCAGGAGACCTTAAGGACATTTGGATTAGCTCACCGGTGGATGATTACTAGCCAGGAAGCTCCAGGTGTTCAGACCTAGAGGAGGTCCTGGACATTGTGTTGGGTGTCTGTCCTCCAGGGAGGTTCTAAGGTCCTGGAGAAGCTCACAGTGGTCTGGGTAATGTTCCTGGAGGAGCTTTGAGGATCCTGGAGGAGTTCCAAGATCTCCATCAGTCATTGATGATCTCAGGAAGGTCCTGGAGGAGCTTAAAAAGGATCCTAAATGAAACGAGTGCTGGAGGAGCTTCTAGGAGTCCTGGAAGTTGAGTAAAAGTTCCTTCCAGAAGAGCTTAAAGAAAAGCCTGGATGAGGTTCTCAGGATGTCAAGAAGACTCGGCTTTCATCTTCTCCTGGTCAGCCAATCAGAGGCTTGAATTCTGCCTGGTGATGTGTCACCTCTGTTTGTCCTTGTGAACCCGACCTGATTCACATCGTCACCGCGGAAACAGGTCCTCATCAGCAGATATTTCCTGTAGAAAGGGGCGGGGCTAAAGAGATGTCATGTCTGGACAGTCTGTGTGTGTGTATTTAATGACACTCCGCCCCGCCCCCCGTCAGCTTTGTCCCCCTCAGACGAACCCCACACCCATTCATTCCTCCAGCGTCATCAGCCATATGTAAAACACAGATACGCACACACAAATCCTAACTCTTTCTCTAATCAAATGATTGATGACCTGCTGTCTGTGTGTTTGTGTGTGTTTCCTGAAGAAATGTACAGTCTATCTCCTCTTATAATCCAGTCTTTTTTTTTTCATTTGATTTTTACATGTTAAATAGTCAAAGTCATCAGATGCCATGAATCATCATTGATGAACTCATCATCAGGAGGTGTTCTGACCTCTAGAAAAGCAGATGTTCAGTTTTCTGGTTTGGTCTGTGTATGTTAACACAATGCTAAGAGTTAAAACATCAGCAACTGTCTCAAAGAAATAACTAAGGATTATAAAACTATTTCCTTTTTCTTTTTTTTTAAATAAAACCATTTCCAACAGTTCAACATTCTACACTGAGAAAGATTATTCACAAGTGGAAAACATTCAAGACAGTTGTCCATCTTCTAATGAGTGAATGTCGCAGCGGATTTACCCCAAGATATCAGAAACCCAAGAGCTCCATCTCATGATCTACCGAAACCACTGATCATGTTGGATGTGAAACTCCATCAGGAGAAGACGGAGCCAAGACAGCTTGTGTGGAAGAGTTTCCAGGAGAAAACCTCTTATGTCTAAAAAGACCCTTTAAGCACAAGTGAGGTCCACAAAACTGCATCTGAACAAACCAGCAGACGTCTGGAACAATATCCTCTGGACAGATTAAACCAAAATGGAGATGTTGGGTCTTCATGTCCAGGCTGAAACTAGATCATGTGGCAGAACAATGATCCCAAGCACAGCAGAAGATCTACATCCACTAAGTTCAGACCTGAACCTGGTTGAAATGCTGTTGGGAAACCTTCAGAGACCTTCAGCACTTCATGTTGTCCACAGGACTCTTTTTTTCCCCCTAATAGTTTGGTAAACATTTGTTACAAGTGAATGTCCAAAAACTTCAAAACTCAATGACCTGAACGAATGCTGGAAAGAAGAATGGACCAGAATTCTTCCACAACCATGAGAGACACTGATGAGATCAGCAACATCTACTGAGCGTTCCTCCTGCTGATGTTGGATCTCTTGTTCCTGCATCATGGAGGCACTTCATGTTGTCCACAGGACTCTTAGTTTAATACATGTTACACTTGGTTTACAGAGAGCTCAAGGATTAGCCAGGACCTTTAGAGGACTTTGATCCCTGAATATATCCAGCATGTTCACAAACCTGCAGGTTTCATGGTCACGTGACATGGTGGCACTTCACTGGACCGGAGGAGCATCTGTAACTACAGTAACCGTCATCAAAGGTGAAAACACTTCCACCATTTTCCAAGGAGATCTGAGGATGTAGCAATGAGACTGACACACACACACAGGCTCGCTCACTCATTCTCTATCTCTGTCTCCTCTGGGTCATGTGGCTCTTTCCGTGTCATTAAACCGAGATGAAACTCTCGGCGTCACCTTTTCAGTTCGACTCGACATGGCTGCTGCTTGTTGCCAGGCTGCAAGCTTCCTGTAACTCAAACTCCTCACCCAGTCAGCACTGACGTCAGAGTTTGCCGCTCTGCTGAGAATTGTCGTGTTTGTTTCCCCCCCAGGACGAAGTCAGAACCTCGTGTGGTACTCAGATCTGACTCTGCTGGTTCTGAGACCAGAGCTCTGGTCTCAGATCACCTCTGTTTAAAATGACAACTCAGCAATCTTTGGTCATCTCTTTGTGATCCCTGGTAGCTCGATGCAGATTTGCTTCCAGTAAAACCATACGGCATACGTAGAACTGGATCTTCTATGACATGAAGCGTGAGTTTGAGAAGACTGGTTTCCATGTCTAGGTCTGGGAATTCTGCTGGTCGCCATCTTAGCAGGAGCTGAACCCAGTCAACAAGTCTGACCTGCAGTCATAAATCCATCAGCTAGCACAAGCTAGCAGCCTTCAGCCAGGAGCAAACATGGCTGCTGTCAGCTGCGACTGAAACCAAGTCATCCGATACTGAGCTGCACATTTGTCTCCAGAAATGAAGAACAGGAATGACACGGTTACTGGTTTAAATATTGAAGGTAAATGAGACAACAAGCAGCAGGCGTGCAGAGATGAGAACTGGAGAGAAAATCCAGCAGGTGTTGACTTGAGGATGGACAGAGGGTTGTGGTCAGAAGAAACAGCAGAAGGATGGGGTTAATAAGAGTGAGGGGGGTTTAGCAGTGTCCATGACACTATTCTTTAAAACCTTTTTAAATAGTTGTGCTGCTCTTAAAATGACCTCTAGATTGCCTAGAAACTGGATTTCTAATAGATGAAGAGAATACCAAAGCTCTGAAGTCAGAAAAGGAGAATACGTGAACCTTAAGATCTCCAGCTGGTGGAGTGTCTAACGTGTGGCTGATTTCATGAGTTTGAGTGGATCAAGTGAATCTTATGAGCCAAGCCTTTGGTGATTCACTTTAACCTGACAGTTACACAGTGGCGGTTCAGTCAATAACCTTCAGCCTCTTTGTTAAATCTTAACGTTGGATGACAGATTTTAGTCTCATGGAGGACGTCAGGATATTGTTTCATGTCTGCAGAGCTTAAAGTGTCTGTCTGGATTATTCTGGAATCACACAAACATGAAGATCTTGATTAGATAACTGTTTACTGGTGACAAGAGTCAGTAAATATCTTTATTCCAGTCAATAACTAAACTAACCGATTTTGTTCATGAATCAGTGTATTGTTACTATCCTCCTAAACCAACACTAAAACACAAGATTAATAAAACAAGGAGAAGTTCTGCTTTTAACTGAGTGTGTTCAAACAGTATGGATCATTAATTAAAGTGGTCGCTCAGAGAAACTGGTTTTATCAGTTTATTTACTCATAGAAAACTTCATCAATGGAATCACACCGGGGTCGGGGCCAAAGCCCACCTCTCACCTCCCACCAGCTCCTGTGGGGGGAGGGGCTTCATAG
Source organism: Zenarchopterus dispar (assembly GCA_028564865.1). Taxonomy (NCBI): domain Eukaryota; kingdom Metazoa; phylum Chordata; class Actinopteri; order Beloniformes; family Zenarchopteridae; genus Zenarchopterus; species Zenarchopterus dispar. The sequence goes on along the minus strand of JAOWBL010003905.1, from coordinate 4,857 downwards.
ATTGTGAGAAGTCAGTCAGTTGCCGTGGTGACAGAGCATGGGTAAGAAGGAGCTTCAGTTGATCTTGGGGTGACGGAAGTCCTTTCCTGCAAACTTAGCCTTGTCCCCGAGCTCCTCCTCGATCCTGCAGAACAGGAGTTTAGCTTGACTCTTACTTTGAAGCTCTGAGGCTTTTACTCTGTAGGAGACAGGAAGTTCTCACCTCATCAGTTGGTTGTACTTGGCCAGACGTTCTGACCTGCAGGGAGCGCCGGTTTTGATCTGACAGACAAAGACAGAAGATCATCAGGTCTGATCAGACATGTCAGGAACCCCGCTATGTCCCTGACATGTTCATCAGGTGCAAGTGCAGAAACAAACCACTGTGTCTGAGGTGCTTGTGAAAGTGCTTCAGCCCAGGTCCTTAGCTCAATTTATTTAACCAGGGATTTAGCTCAATTTATTTAACACATAAAAATATTTCACTAAACGCTATGAACATTTATTCAAATGTTGTTTTTCCCAAATAAAGCAAGAGAGTTGCTGATAATTCAGTGATCCAATGAACAGGAAATCCTTGTTTTCTGTTCATTCAGCTGTCATGTTGGGGTGTTTTTGAGGCCACGAAATATTGTTCTGGGTCACCAGAATCCTAAGGCCAGTCCTAGTTGATAAGCATCTCCATCATGCAAATCAGAGAAACCTAAAGACCTGGAATAAAGAAGACTAGCATATGTTTATGTGTGAATGAAACGTACATTGTACAGTACTTTTTAGAACCTATTCAGGAGACTATAAATCACACTCAGCTTATTTTATTTCTCCAGAAATTCTGGATGTTGAGGCTGACTGTACAGCTTGAAGGTCTTGTAGTGGTTACCAGTTAAATCCATTAGTTCACAGAAAAGGAGTTTTTTTTTCTAGAATTATTTCCATTAATCTTCAAACAAAAAAATAAATTCCAAAATGAAATGCACTTTTTAGAAACCTGTGGGGGATCTCTACAATTTCTCTTATCCCCACACACCCCCTCCCCCAAAGCCCAACCCCCCAGGACAGACTCCTCCCACGTACCTGTCCGGTACACAGTCCAACCACGAGGTCAGAGATGAAGGTGTCCTCGGTCTCTCCAGAACGATGGCTGACCATCACACCCCAGCCACTGCTCTGAGCCAGCTTACACCTGAGATGCAGGTAAACACACCTTTGACCAAAAGCCAGCAAGCATCCAGGAAATAAAAAAAGTACCAGCTATCTGTAGTGACATGTGAAAGGAGTTATTATACGTTTTATAATATAAAATGATAAAACAACCTAATAACTACTTAGGTTATTATAAGTGAACCACTTGAGCTGCTTGTTTCATCATTAAAAGTGATCGCTAGCTGCCAGCAACACTGTGTCAATACTGGACACTCAAAAAACCAAACAAAACCAAACTTAGGCTGATGTGAAGTACACAAAATAAAATGTAAATCAGCCTAGCGTGACCATCTGGTTAGACTCAGTGTTCAGACAAGTGTCTTACGCCTGGATGGACTCGGTGACGGAGCCGATCTGGTTGACTTTTAGCAGCAGACAGTTGCAGGCCTTCTTTTCCACCGCTTGCTGAATCCTCTTGGGGTTGGTCACTGTCAGGTCATCTCCTACAATCTGATGGGCCGAGACAAAGACAAGGGTGAGTTGCTGATGTTGACTAACAGCTGATCACGAAAAGAAAACAGGCTCCTCAGTCTATGCATAACAGTGGCTGGTCTATTTCCTTTTTTCCCGGCATACGTGCGGTCTTAGCAGCCAGGTATCTTTATTCAACGTTGTTCTGCACATTTGTGTGTTTTTGAATCAACAGGGATTGAGCAAAGTCAGCAAAATCTCTCTTCAGAACTTCTGACGGGTTTGCCCAGTTCTCGACATAGTTGCACCGCAGGTGACCAGGTGACTCACCCGACTCTGTCCATCTCACCTGGATGTCTACGGAGGCGGTGAACTTGGACCAGTGTTCCCAGTCGTCCTGGTCAAATGGATCCTCAATGGACTGGACTGAGATGGAAAGAGAGATGAACAGAAATGAAGGAGAGCAGTAAATGTGGGGCTGCCACCTACTGGAGGGAGGATGTGTTTGGGTTCATGAACTGGCTGAGGTTGGTACCTGGGTAGCCCTTGATGAAGCTGCGGTACAGGTCACCCAGCTGCTCTCCACTGATGTGTCTGGACGGGTCATCGGGGGATTTGAAATCCAGGTCATATTTGCCGCTGCGGAAGAACTCAGAGGCGGCCACGTCCATGCCAATGATGATCTTGTCGGGGTAGCCGGCCTTTTCGATGGCCGTCTTCAGCAGCTCCAGAGCTGCAGAGACACAAAAGGTGTTTAATGTGCTCAAAGCCTTCTCATAATGTCCCCACAACTGGCCAGGCTGCGTCTCACCCTCGTTGTTCTCCAGGATGTTGGGGGCGAAGCCCCCCTCGTCTCCCACGTTGGTGGCGTCCTTGCCGTACTTGGCCTTGATGACATTCTTCAGGTTGTGGTACACCTGGACACACGGGGACAACAGTTAGACACGACAGCAGTGGAGCCGGCGCTGCGGAAAAGAGCTCGTCATACCTCAGCACCGATCCTCATGGCCTCATGGAAGTTAGCTGCTCCGACAGGAAGAATCATGAACTCCTGCATGGCCAGTTTGTTTCCAGCGTGACTCCCACCGTTGATCACGTTAAAGGCCTGAGGATCATGACAAAAGTTCACCTCTTCCTCATGAGACCCGTCACTGAGGTTTGTGCTCTAGAATGACTACAGCTGACTTAAAATGAGTGTACCTCAGCGGCTATGAGCATTCTGAATCAAAATAAAGGTAACGCATGCAAAATTCCAGGAGAAGTGTGAAGTTCCAAAAAGTCCAAACCTGGCGGATGTAATATTGAGAAATGGCCAACGTTTGTGGTTGTTACACCTTGAGGTGAAAATTAACTATTTTTCCTGCCAGATTACAGTATCTATCTTACATGCTTGCCTGGAAAAACTCCCCCTCGCAGTCTTAAACAACGGGCTGCTTTCCCACAAAGGCCGTCCCCTCACTCACAGGAACAGGAAGTATGACATCCTTGTGTCCAGCGAGGTCAGCAATGTGGCGATAGAGGGGAACCCCCTTCTCTGCCGCTCCGGCCTTACAGACAGCCAAGGACACACCCAGGATGGCGTTGGCACCAAACTTAGCTGCAGACAGACAGGTGAGTCAGATAGACAGGTAAAACAGACAGACAGACAGACAGACAGACAGACAGACAGACAGGTGAGTCAGACAGGTAGCGGATGTGTAAACAAGTCTTTACATTTGTTCTCAGTTCCATCCAACTCCAGCATAAACTTGTCAATCTTTTCTTGCTCAACGACGCTGAATTTCTGTTTAGGACAGAATAAAGCGGTTAACTTCAGATATCTGCTAAAGGGGATCAATGACTGTTCATTAATGACTGTCGATCAATAAGTGGTACCTTCTCGATCAGCTTGGGGGCGATGTCTTTGTTGACATGATCCACAGCCTTTATCGTACCTGCACACAGATGTACGTATGAGGAAATGCCCGGCCTTCACTACCTTGCCCGCGGCTCACCTTTTCCAGCTCCTACCTTTGCCCAGGAAGCGGCTCTTGTCGCCGTCACGGAGTTCCAGCGCCTCATGGACTCCTGTCGAAGCTCCACTGGGAACAGCAGCCCTGAAGAGACCTGAGACAGTTTGACATTAGCGTCCTGACACCAGCGGACATCTGGGAAACAGAAACCACACGGTCCTGCTCTGAGGTCACCTTTGGCAGTCCACAGGTCCACCTCCACAGTGGGGTTTCCCCTGGAGTCCAGAATCTCACGGGCATGAATCTTGGTGATAGACATTCTGACTGAGGGATGGGTGACAGAGAGAGAGGGGGAGACAGAAGATTTTTGTTTGTGACACACACAAAAACAAACAAACAAAAAACCCCCCACACAACAGCTTGGTCCCTTTTCACTGTCAAGTTCCTGGTTCTGGACTACATAGGGGTCTAGAAAAGGGTATTAGAACTGGAATTATACCTTAGAGACCTTATGCACCCTGTTCTGGGATGTTTAAAGAAAACTGGACCTTGTCCTGGCATTGTGTGCACCCTGTTAGCGCTTGTCCTCAGATTCTAAGAACTAGATCCTGCCGTGGATTTCAGGGATTTGGTTGAACCCTGACCCTGGTCATTGGAGACTCAACTGGACCCTGTACCTGGTCATCAGAGACTCGTTTAAATGGTGTCACTGGTCTGTGTGGGACTCAGTTGGACCATGACCCTGGTCTATGGGGACCCGGTTGGCCCTTATCCCTGTAGCTGCAGCTTTGTTGGTTTAAAGAGATAAAGTTGGTAAAACAAAGTCTTATTGTGTCAATAAATGTTCAGATTTTGAACGTCACACACAATGACCTTGAAAAATAAATCTAAAACCTAAAGTTCTTTCTCTGAACCTGTGTGTATTTACACACGTTTGATGTGTGTGTGAAATCATGCAGTCTGTGTGTGGGTGTGTGTACGCGCGCGCGCGCCTGCCTGTTACAGACCTGGAGCAGTGATCCGGGCTAACGCCATGATACCTCCATGACAACCCTATTCCTTATCAGACCCCTCCCTCACAGCCAATCAGGGCCCTGCTGTTATAACTGACAGCTGACAGGACCAATAAGAACGAAGGAGATACCACTCCACTGATACAGTGGGGGTGGGAAGTATTTATTTTTATACATTTATATTTATAATGAAGGAACTCCTGACATTTTAACAAACCTTCATTTAACACACACACACACACACACACACACACACACACACACACACACACACACACACACACACACACACACACACA
>JAOWBL010003904.1:0-11744 GCA_028564865.1 Zenarchopterus dispar | reverse complement strand
ATATATATATATATATATATATATATATATATATATATATATATATATATATATATATATGTACACACACACACACAGGTATTTTTTTTTAGTCAACTAGATTTCTGGTGTACAATTGTTCTAAGCATCCCTGAAACACTCAGCCTCTTTCATTTCCTATTTTTTCCCCTCGTTTCTGGTTTCTGCTTTCTGCCTTTTCAAGCAAGACCTTTAATGTGACTAATGGGAAGATAGTGAGAAGATAAGAGAGTAGCAAGCCTACGGAGTGATAAAGGGATCAAGAACACAAATGGAAGAAGAGCAAAAATAGAAGTGAAGATACAAAATAAACTTGCTAAATTAAAATAAAGAAAGAAAATAAGACATGAGGAGGGTGTGAACTGGTGTTATAGACAGTTGCTATTCTTATGCAAGTGTAACTAACACCAGTGTGTACGTGGAGCAAGTGTGGAAGACAGGAAATGTGGATTGCTGTGGGACTTTGCTGGCACTTTCATCTCTGCGTCTACCCCTGGCTCTCAAAAAAGGCATAGCTTTAAAACTCAATTTAGCCCAACATATTGAAGAGTCAGCACTTTCTCTAAAACACACATAAGTCTGGTGTCAGACAGTTTTCCTGCAAGCACATCTGTTTGGTTGCCACACTTGTCATAAAGCCAAACTGCAGTTGAGCTGCATATGGAAAATGACCAGTATGACTCATCACATCTGTGAAGGGGAAACAAAGAAAATCTTCCAAACAGAAAGGAGATATGAAGGGTCATACTCTGGGATTAGGGAAATCCACAGGCTCTCACATCGGAGAGAAGGAATGTGAAGAATCACCCACTGCCCACGCCACCGTCACCTCTGGGTGCTACCACTGAAGCCCCTCCTTGCTGCTAAATGACATCACTGTGCCACTGCCTCACATTCCTCCTCGTGACATCAAAACCAGTAACAACAGCGCACTCTGTCGGCTGAAGGAGAAAATGACAACAGAAACATGCCAACACTGCAGACTGCGGAGAGACAGGAAATAACTGTGGAAGGCAGCGGTATCCAGGAAACGGACTGAGAAGATTATTCTTATTCTTGTGCAGCGATATCACACTAAGCACAACTCATGACATACAAATAATCTGCTCTTTCAGATTCCGAAAGCTGCAGGTTGCAAGCACTTTTATGTGAAACAATGTGGATTTTTATTTCTTCTGCTCTGTCTTTTGTGTGGAATTTTAAGGCTTTGATGTCTGTCTGTTTCAGGATGAATTCATGACCATGAATGCTGAGAGTACAGTATGTTCCCGTCATTCAAGAGGTGCCTCTTGCATGTACCATCACCGCATTTTATGAATCATATCTTGACTCAGTTTAAAAGAATATTAAAGACCTGAATTGTGATAAATGTAAGATATGAGACTTCATAAGTGAACAAAGCATGTTATTTAATATAATTCACTTGACATGTTTGGTTCCCATCCATCTGGGTCAGAGGGAGGAGGAAAGACTTTCCGTGGCGTTTTTGAAAGATTTCCTTTCACAAAGTCGTGAAAAGGGTTTTAAACTGTTGGTGAAGCAAACCTTTTCTCTGAAGTGTCTGAAGTCTGCATCTGCATTTTCACATAGCAAAATAACCGTTTCGACTGATTTGAGAAAAACTCCAGCTCTGTTATAGACACCGACACCAAGTCTAGTCTGATTATAGTCAAGACGGTGACCTATTTGCTGCAGGGTCAAACATAAACACAGATAAGCCTTAACTAACTGCAGAGAAAATCGACTGACAGAACAAAGTTACAGAGAGGCAAATACAAACCATAAACCCATAGAAAGAAGTTGTTCCAAGTCTCACTCTATTCCCAAATGTGTGGATTAAAAATGTTTATTGGAACCTTTCACTTAATTTCTCAGAAGGCCCTTGAACGGGGACCACAAAATCCAGCTTTCAAAACGCTAATATGTCCCTACAAAATACTGTGATGAATCTCAGATGATGAAAAACATCAAGCCCAGTTGGAAAATCCTTTAATTTCTTCTTCTTCTTCCTCTCATTAGACCTTAAGCATCTACAGCAGGTGCTGATGAAGGTCCTGAGTGGGGATTTTTCTGTTGCTGCAACATTCCACTGGAAGGATTTCTTAGAAATGATTGCACAGTTATTACACTTAATCCTGACCGAGCAAATCTCACTATGGAGCTTGTTTACAGCCTTGCTGCAATTTGAGGTAGAATATAGATTTAATATCTCACTTGCGCCTGGCCGAGCCTTGCTTTAAGGAGATTAAAGCCTATGAGACTCCAGCCTGAGATCTGTTGATGATCAAACTCCTATCCACCATGCATGTGCATGTGACAGGAAGCACGTGGAGCTACAGATACAACAATACATAGTTTTTGTCATTTACAGAATTTTTTAAGGCACTGACCCCTGACCTTCTTGCTAATACTTATCGTATTATACAACTGTAAGAGTGTAGTTACAAAGTGAGTTAAACTGTTCTGAGAAAATGTAAAGAAAGTAAACGGTAAAAGGCCTTTCAGACAGGATGAGGTACGTGGTGCCATCGCTGAGGAGGTGGGGGACTAGAGCAGAAGAGAACAAGCACCAGAGCAAATGGCATCTATGATGGGTGCCAGTTTCGAGGCAATCAAAAAGCTTTCCAGGAAGCCTTTAGCAGATATTAACTCATTTTCCCGAGGTGGAGAGATGGATGCATTCTTCATCTTCCTACTTGTCAAAGTGAAAGAAAAAGAGCTCTAGCTTTAGACGTATTGATGAAGAGGAGAAGAGCTGCAGCAATGAAGACGAGGGTGTGTCAGTTTGATAATATCCCCAAACAAAGACAGGAGTTGGAAGTGCTTTAGGCTTTTCCAGGGCTCGCACCTGTACGAAGACCATTTTCAGGAGTTCTTCATGCTGAGTCAGGAGAAGTTTGACAGCTTGCTGGGGAGAGAACATACTGAAACTCAAAACTGCATGATTTGGAGTTGCTAGTGAAGCTGATCACTTTAGAAGAACATTTTATTTTTTTTCACCAAAGTCGGACATTTTGTACCCTCAGCATTGGGAACAGGAAAGACATGAATGGCCCGTCATTCATTCAGCCTGGTGCAGCGTTAAGATGTTCTTTTGCGGTGTAACCTAAAGAAATAAAGAGGTTTTCTGAGGTGGAGCGCAGCATCTACAGAGTCCCATCTGAAAGGCCCTTAAGATGCTTATGACTCAGAGTAATTTTTAATCTTTGTACAGGGCTGACCATGATCTACACAAGCTTGCAAGATATGTTTTTCCTATTGTTACGACACTAGAAGGTGAGGTGAAAAGGCGTCTGCTAGATAGACGATCTAAAAGATGGTAGCCAAAACTAGGGTCTTATTTCGAGCCATTTGATCCAACTAATCATATTTAACTTTTTCCACTCCTCCATCAAACATCTCTCATCTGTAAACATTACTAAGGCAGGTTCTTCATTCAGGCCCCACTGAACCAGAGCAGAAGAAGGAAATGCAATGTAATTATTATTAAAAGTGCTCCAAAAGATACAAAATGAGGTCGATATACTTTTCTCTTAATTTTCTTATTCTGTTTATTTAAAAAGTGAATTCAGTCAGGACTTCCTGAGTCTAGACACAAAGAGCTGGCTTTCTGAGTTTGAGCCTTTTCGTCTCCTTTACATAAAGCTCTACACACACTTTTGTTGAACTGGACAGAGTTTTATCAGCTTGTGTCCGAGTATCCTATTTACAGGCTGAGCCATGTTTTGTCTAAGTCAGTTGTTGGGGATGTTGTGTTTGGAGAAAAATCCTTAATTTTACAAGCGCTGTGGCCACTTATGGAATGATAATATTATTGCACCTGGACTTCTTGTCCTCTCTGTTGGATGCTGTCTTACGCCTTAGCAGGAAAAATTCTCTGGAGATTCCTCCAGCTTATATTTCAGTGAGGTGGGAGGTCCTGGTATGTTTTCGCAGGTTTCCAATAAACGTCAATGTGAAACACATTCTCTTATGGTTTATATGTTCTGTAAAGACTTCTACTTGGGTTTTTTGACATGATCCAAACATTTAAACGTATTTGGATAAGCTCTTTCTTTTCATCTCCTGAAAGCCTAAGTTTAATTAAAATATGTGGTAGAGTTCAAATGAATAAATTGTTTACCTAGCAGGCAGAAAAACCATATGAACCAAATTGCTATCATTGAAGAACAAAAAAAGCTTACAACTTTTCCCACTTTTGACACTACCAATATAATATTTTTGTGCTTTGACTTTAAAATTGCTGATAACTGTTTTTTTGTGTGTGTGTGTGTGTGTGTGTGAAAAAATAAACAATGGTATGCATTCATCAGGCACTCTGTGTGTTATTTTCCCTTAATGTGTCCTTGGCCGTTCATGTGATACACAAGAGAAGATGCGACCTGAAGGAAAGGTAAACTGGTTCCTTATTGTTGCAACAAACAAAACACTACAGTCATTTGACATTATTGTGTTTAGGGTTAAACAAAATAAAAAATAAACTTGCTCACAATTACACTATTTAGTAAAAGAAGTGGTACAAAAACAAACAAAAAAACTGTATTTAGGCTTTTTTGTATTATATCATTGAGGCTGTAATTTTTCCACAAAAAAAAAATACATATATTTTATGCAAAAACTGATTTGGACTCATTCCGCTGGGTGTAGTGTTTGTTTCACAAATTTTGCTCGTTGTCGCCAATCTGAACTGGTCTTCGTAAACTGCTGTCGCAGAAATCCAAACCACAAACTTTCCACTGTCTGATTTCCAGCGAGCTATCAGACTCAACAAATTATACTACGAACATGAAAATCAAAGGGGCTAGAAAAGTGGAACAGAAACAGTGTCTGAAAAGCACCAAAAAAACTTCACAGCAAAAAGGGATGTGCTACAAAAAACAAAAACAAAACAACATACACACGTGTATGTGTGTGTGTGTGTGTGTGTGTGTGTGTGTGTGTATATATATATATATATATATATATGTGTATAAAATATGCATACTCTATAACAATATAACAATAAATTAGCAGCTGTGAAAGATGCAACAATGTATTGTTTGAGAAAAATACACTGTAAAAGTTTTGTCCTTCAATTTTGTCTTACACGTTTTTCGTATATCATTTCTTTTGTCTTAAACAATAATTACAACACTGACTGCTATTTTACAAAACAAAAATGTTGCATCCAAGACTTACTATGATGAACATTAATACAGAGGTAATTATCTCCAACATCAATCTTACATGAAGCTTCTAGATAAAGAAATGTCACATTGATGAGCATATTCAGGTTTACACTTGTCCTGCTTAGAAACAGCCCAGCTTTTGCAACTAGAAACAGGGGCGGCTCTGTTCAGAGGCCCCTCAGGGAAGCTTTTGGATGGATCTTGGGAGACAGACTTGTGCTGCCTTGTGATGTTGAAGCGTTCTCTGACAATTATAATGCTCCAACACTGTAACAGCACAATTTGTAATTCTAAATGAAATGTGATTCTCAGTAAACAAAGGAAGTGAATACCACAAACAGCAAGAAAATAAAACAACAGTCCATCAATGGATTCAGTCCCCAAAGCTAAACAAAATACATACCTTCAGGTATCCAGGTCTAAAACAACACCAAAAGTGAATACTTTTAAACCAAGTCACACCCTAACTGGAAATAGTTTTATGGAAATCCAACCATAACTTTCAAACAGGTAAGCCATAATTACAAACAGTGCGTACCTAATACAGGTTATATCTCTGCACTTACTTTTAAAAAAATAAATAAACAAATAAAAATATCACAGGTGTATTTAAAAGAAGGTTGGATCTAGTTGTAGGAGAGGGGATGGCAGGGACCATAACATTGTTTAAGGATTTACACAACATAAAATGGGACATTTCTCCAACCGCAGACTTGGCCTGGGTTAATGCTGACTATTGTGTCTAAATTTAACAAAATATAATGAAATGTTACTCAATACGGCTTCAAAATAACAGCTGCAGACTGAAACAGCCGTCCGCCAAACCCACCTAAACACACAGATATTAGTAATGAATGCGGTTGTGTCCAAAATCACCTCCTGCTCACTATATGGTGCAATACTCTGTGGTCACATGTTCTACGTCGGGAAAAACAGAGTCTAGTCAGCAGGAGAGGGAACTTCAGGACACCATTCATGCTATTTTTGTCAATGTAGTTCGCTGCATTATTGCGGTCACATGGATGAAAGCCTGTTTACAGATATCACAACAAGAGAATCTTAATAATAAATCAATCTATTGCTTCAATACTACTACATTAATACATGACTGTGTTATAGTCTCTGTTGTTGTTCAGTAATTAATATACCTGCTTGGGTACTATAAACTAAACTAATGAGGGGAGAAAAAAAATCAATAAATTATCCAGCTCTGGAAGAAACTTTCTGATAGCTTTCCAACAGCTCCAAATAACCACAAGGGAAGGTACACCCTGAACGAGAAAACAAGCGTTCACTCTCAAGTATAATTATAACCAGCCGTTTGTCTACACTTCACCTAAACTGTACCTCTTCAGTCTAAAAAAACACCCAGAGAAAAGCATATCGTTTGCAGTGTGGTGAATCTGTGGTTAGCACAGTTGCCTCATAGTCAGAAGGTTCCTGATTCAAATCCCACTGGGGTCTTTCTATGTGGAATTTACACATTTCTTCCCATCTATGTGGGGTTTTTTTCTCCCACAGTCTAAAAACATGTAGGAGTGATTGTGAGTTTGAGCGGTTGTTTGTCTATATGTGGTCCTGAAACTGACTGTGGACCTAGCAAGTATAGATTTTATGTTGATTTCTTTGAGGTTTTTTTCTCTACACAGATAATGGAGCCCTATCAAGATGAAGTCTTTGCACGTAGAAAGAAGGGTAACAACAAGAACACATGAAAAACAGAAACCCTTATGTTTAGCTTCTGAATCTTTCAATCTTCATGCTACGAATCCCATTCCTGAAGTACACCCCTTTATCAAAGCTCAACAGACACTCTCGGAAAATATAAAGCAGCTGTGTCATAATGGTGTAATGGTGACTCAATTCAACAGTGTCACAAACCGATTCCCTAAATACACAGAGCCTAACATTCGCATAAACACAAAACAAGGCATCAAGCATTTCATTGTCAGCTTGTCCGTGTGCGCGAAAAAGCCTTTGTATGACAACAACAACAAGCTCTTGAACTGTGGGAAACACTACAATGAACAGCTTAGATAGCAGACATGAATCATCCCCTCTGTTTGTGGATCAACATCAGTGTGGGCTGCAGAACGTGGGGTGGCGTACAGAAACCTCACAATGGCCACACATGGGATTACATTCCTCAATGCACATCTAAAACTGAAATTTAATTCCTCATTCTTTGATAAGAGTGTCAATAAAGAAGTTGCTGATACATATAAATATATGTGTGTATGTATAATATTTTCTTCAAAAACAACTGATTCAGGAATCTATGTTATGCATGTGTGGTTTAAGTTTAATTAAGAGGAGCTGTAACGTTTGCTTTTAAACAAGTGAACCCAAGTTCATAAAAACAGGCCTTGACACTATTGAGCTCACCTTCAATCCATCGCTGGGAAGCCGGAAGCCAAACCGAGCAGGAAGATCATCAAAGTTTTCAGTTTTGTTGTCAAATGAGTACTGAAACACGAGAAAGATCCAGTTAGTTGTGATACACTGATACATAACCAAATGTGGGTTTCAACATGTGATCCTCGATGTTTGGAGACAGTGGCAAGAAAAAGTATGTGAACTCCTTGGTCTTAACTGTGTTAAAGTTTTTTTCTGGGATCATTTGCCAGAAATGTTGTCAGATCTTCAGCGTAAGTCACATCAGTAGGTAAACACAATGCGGTTAAGCTGATAACACACACACACACACAAAATTACCAGCACTGATGGAAAAGGGAAATAATTCCATCAAAAAAAGCTAATCTGAGTCAGTAGTTTCTACACCTTGAGTCCAATTAATGAACTACTTTAACTGCTCAAAGCGTACCGCGAATAACAAGTGTAAGAACCATAAAAAACAATAGGATCTCTGAAGACATGCAACAAAGAGTAACTGATTTGCATTAGGCTGGAAAAGGATATGAAAGCATCCATCAGTCCATGGTTACACAAATCTCTACAAATGGAGGTTGTCATGTGGTTAATCTTCCTAGAAGGGGACACCCAGACAAGATGACTCCAAAAGCACAATGCAGACTCTTCGAGGTAAAAAAAAGCAGGCCTCCTGTGATGGCCCTGATTTTCCTGAGACAGGAGGATCTGCCAATGTTTTCCAGGGAGGTCAGCCAATGATTTCTTGGGCTGTTTTTATTACCCTCTGTGCGGCTTTCCTGTCTTCAGCAGGAGTATATGAGCACGCTCCCCACTGAGGAGCAGTTGAAGGCCAGCATAAGCTTCTGGTACAGGTTGTTCTTCTTCAGGAGACAGAAAAAGTGCAGCTGCTGTTGTGCCTTCTTTACCAGGGCATTGCTGTTGTGAGTCCAGGGAAGATCTGGAGAGAAGTGGGCCAGAAACCTGAAGGTAGAGAGTTTCTACTCATTCTCTATTTATGACGAGGGAGGTGTGGTCCTGCCTGTGTTTCCTGAGGTCCAAAATGAGTTCTTCGGTTTAGAGGACATTCAGTTCCAGGCTGTGATTACGGTCCATCAGGTGAGGCTTACCAGAAGTTGAATGAAGCAACAGGACAACAGATCCAAGAATTAAAGTAAATCCACCAGAAAATGGCTTCAGGAAAATAAAATCCAACCTTTGCAGAGGTCCGGTCAGATGCCAACCTGCAACCTCATACAGATGTCGGCCAGATGCCAACCTGCAACCTCATACAGATGTGCTTGAGATGAAGCTGGAACGATCAAAAATTCCTCCCGATTGTTGTGCAAGTCTGATACAAAGCTACCAAAAACCGCTTGCTTTAAGTCACTGCTGCAGAAAGAACAGTTCACCTATATTTTTTATTGAGCAATGTGAATGTTTAACAGATGTCTTCAGGGAAGAAACAAGAAATTACAATTATTTTCTGTGTTATCAGCTTAAGCACATTGTATATGTCCGTCATTGTGATTAAGACTGGATCACATTTTTATGGCAAATTAATTCAGATTCCACAAAATCTTGAACTATTCCAATCTGTGCTACATAAACACCCATGTGTGTAGCACTCACTCACACACACACGGTGGATTACTCACAGCAGAGATGTCGGCCTCCACGGGCAGCAGGTTGAGGAAGGCAAAGAGCTGAACAGTGAAGATGGTGTAAATCTGCGTGGCTGACAACATCAGCATTCCCAGGGACAGCAGCATCTTGGCATCACGTTACAATCGTCAAGTGTTATGCCACTTGATCATTAAGATACGAAACCACACACACTTATACAAAGACACACTCTCAGTCTTGTAGCTGAATCTGTACACACCGGTCCTTGTCGTCACACCTAAAAAAAATTTAAAAATTAATTAGATAACTGTTTGTGTATATAAGGTTTTCATTTCTTTTTTCTTTTGTCTTCTAAAGCAGCATGTCTGAAAAGTAAAGCCAATGCAGCACTTTAAAAAAAAGTGTGACTTCTAACAGCCAGCAGGGCATGTCTTCTCTTGGAGGGAGGAAGAAAAAAGACCATTTGTCTATTTCTTACTCTCATTTAGTTAAAGGCAGTATTCACCACCAAGTCCAGGGAGTCTCTACTGTGTTATGCTGCCATTAACCATTAAAATAGTTTCTATTTTTAAAGCTTTTGACCTAAATTTGACCAAAAGTCAAATGGAGTTAAAAAATTTTTTTTTAAAAAAAGATTATTTAAACATTTAATAATCAATTTCAAGCATTGCCGGCGTGTTTTTTCCCCATCAAATTGGCAACACAGTGTCACATTAAGGTTTAATTTATTCTTACTGTGGGTAAAAACTTTGCAAAATACGTTCATTGCTTTTGGAGCTAATGTGAAAGAATCAAACATTTACAGAATCAAACATTTACGTTTGTCAAGGATCAAAAGCAGTTTTCACACATGCACCAACTAACACAAACTTTGTAAGCAGGTTTCAATAAAGATGCACACAACATTTGCTCCAACCTTCTTCAGATTTTCCAACCAACTCCCTAGTAATAACACTGAGCTCATGTGGGAATGCTGCGGATTATCCCACTGAACATACAGGGTATGTGGGCTCATAAAAGTTGCAGCTTTTTACTCTTTTCTGCTGACGTGTGTGTTGCTTTCTGCAGGACTGTCAACATGATGAAATCCAAATGCACAAAAACAACCAACAAAGAACCTCGTCTCCATTTCTCAACTTGCTGAAATACTGAAATGATTGGTAACGTACGTTTTTGCATCATGTCCTGTCTTGTGTGGGGCGTCATCTCCAACATAGAATTTCCTGCTGCGAAGTGAATCTCTCAACACTGAGAGGGTCTAATTCAACATATTCTTCACACATTTTTTTTTTTACCATTAATACTACAACATGCATCTACAGTCATGTGCAAAAACAAAGTTCACTCTCTTATGATCCTTAAGGTTTTATATATCCGGATATAATAATAATAATTTTTTAAAAAACATCTGATTCTTTATGGTTGTGAAATTTAGGTAAATACAACTTCAGAGGAAAAACAACACATGACAAAGAATGGATTATTTATGAAACAAAAGTTACATATTTTAAAGGTCAAGAGCCAAGTAGACCTTCACTCCTCGTTAGTTTTGAGTAATTATTTCCTATCTCTCACTTTTTTTAATGACGGAATTTTGGTGTTTTAAGTTCTGGTTCAGATCTTTGAGGTTTACATGCAAACTATTGATGTACAGTTTTAACGCTGCTCCACAGTATTTCAATCACACTGAGGTCTGGACTTCAACTTCGGCCCATTGCAACATCTTTATTTTTCAGTCATTTGCTAATGTCTTTCTGATAATTTGTCCCATTGCTTCAACGAATTTTGTCCAAGCTTTGGCCATCAGAAAGATGAGCTCCCCTTTGACAATATTTTGGGATACAGTTGAATTAATAATTGATTCAGTGATGTCAAAGTGCCCAGGTGCTGTGGCTTCGAAATGAGGCCAAATCATCACTCTTCCACTACTGTGTTTGACAGCTTAAAAAGTGTTGATGCTTTAATGTTTCGTCTGGTTTCCACCAAACGTGGTGCTGTGCATTATAGCTAAAACGCTCCACTTTGTAGGGGTCCTCCAGTTACTCAGATACCATTTTGCAATACTAAGCCATTATTTTTAGAGAAAAGGTGCTTTCTCTACTTGGGACACCTACCCATTGGTGAAAACTACAGAATGATGGAATCAAAATTTTATGGTAATTCTTCCCAGTTTGAGGGGCAGCAACTATTTCTTCTATAAAAACAATCCTTGGCATCATGTTCACACAATGGACAAACTGCCAAACTTCTGCTTTTATAGAGGGATCACTACAATTAATCTGCAATTAATCAGATGTGTTTGATTTGCAGCACTTGGCTGCTACCTCTTATTTTATTATTTTAGAAGCCTTAGTTTTCGTTAAATAAATAATGACACTGTACATTTGCTGTGTGTTTGTGCATTTACCCTTTTAATTGGCCTTTTTATCTGTAAGTATCCATTTTGTGTGGCATCATTTCAAAATGTAACACACATATAATACATGTATGTGTGTGTGTGTGTGTGTGTGTTACCCCGTCCCCAGGGAGTGTCCCCAGACGTAGAGCGGCAGCGACTTTCCCGTC
>JAOWBL010003903.1:0-11745 GCA_028564865.1 Zenarchopterus dispar | reverse complement strand
CACACACACACACACACACACACACACACACACACACACACACACACACACACACACACACACACACATACATTTCGCTCTGAGGGAACACAGATTCAGACATTACTTCTGCTTCGCTGCTACACAAACAGGCTTGCAGAAGCCCGGGGACTATTCAACATTGGTCTGCATATATACACACGCAGAGACACACACTCACATTCATGCAGTGTCCGTTCCTGCAAGACTAGGGGCATGTGAGATCCACTTGGGGATGTCAGCACATATGTGTGGTTTTGTGTTTAATATGTGCCACTTAAAACCAAGAAGCTAAGAGTTGAGTAATGAATGTGGATGTGCATTTAATAAATCTGGATAGTGTGGATGGTTTCTCAAATGTCAGAAGAAATTTTCAAATAGGTCCTCTCTGACCTAAGTCATGTGTGACTTGACCCCAAACTTGAAGCTAAGAAGCAACATCAATCTTGCATGAAAATGTCTTAAAATGACATTTGTTTACACAACAAAGAGGTTCACTTCAAGTACAGCTTATACTTGCTTGAACAATGATCATGTAACACATTACTTTGCTGAATCCTGTTGTCATCAGATGATTGTAAGATACTGGTGTTCCAGGTATAAGAACCTTACAACAACGTTTAGAGGAAACAAAAACAAACAGCAGGAAAGTCTCTGTTTCCCCTGTTTCCCCCATTTCTGTGGACTATGCACTAGTAGTAATGAAAGCCAGTTGAATACATGAAGTGTCCCTGGAGAGGTAAGAAAGCTTACCCGAGTCAAGTAATCTGTTCAGAGCAACAGCAAGGGATTGTGTGGAGAAGAGAGTCGAAGATAGTTTTTTTTTTAGATCATGATCTCTACTGGAATCAAAAAGGCCAACAAGGGATGAGATCCAGCTCAAAGAAGAATAGTAACAGAAATTACAATGGAAAATTAGATCTGAAGTTCTGCCTTACCAGGATCTCCCAAATTAATCAAGAACCGGCTGATTTTTCTGATTTTAATCACCAGGGATCATATAAGTTATTTGGCTGACCTCAACAGAAACAAGATCCTGTCTTTTCCCAGTGGATTCTTTTTCTTCTGGTCTGTGATTGTTTGGTTGAGGTCAAATTACAAAATGACTTTTCTCCAAGGAGCCCTTCAAGTCTGTTGTCAGTATAATGCGATGAGTGTATCTAAATCCTCTGGATCATCCAGTGAACCAGCTCATCGTTGATACTTTCAATTCATTTGAATAGTCCTGCATTCTTCCAACCATTTCATGCAGTACCTGGAAACGTGCAGCTCTTGAGATTTCTGGCACTGAATAGTGACTCTACTGCTATTGTCCTCCATTTGGTGTCTCTCTCTCTCCCCCTGTCCGTCTTCATCTCAGCTGAGTCCAGGTTGGTAGTCAGGTATACCATTATGTGACCATAATTTTTTTGTAGCAAAGATGTTTCTAATGCTTTAGACATTTCCCAACTTTTTTAAAACTCTTCCTTCCTTCCCTCCCTCCCATTTCTGGTTTACATTTTCTGCCACTGACAACTAGCCTGATAAATCAGACCCACATCTAGAAAGATCTAGGGTTTGAAAACGATCTATAGGGCCCCTTGATCCAAGGGGTGGCACCAACAGTTGGCTCTCAAACTGTCTTTGCAAGCAGTCGGTTAGTGCTACGACCAATCAGAGTAGCGAACAAGCTGATGTATCCAGAGTGGCAGAAACAAGTAAACAGGAACATGTGTTGGAAGAGCAGAGGAATGACTTGAGTGCCGTCTTCTGTTCAGTTTTTGAAGAAAAAGTCTGAATGTTTAACTGTTGATGCCAAAGCCGATTCAAACGGCCATTAATCTTCAGCTGGAGCCATCAACGGCGTTCACATGGTGTATTACATCACCGCTCTGTCGTCGTGTTAAGCCCTCCCAGAGTCGCTCTACATGGACAAACTGACTTGATTAGCTCCCCAAGTTTTGGAGCATAGTTAATGAACTCCAACAGGCGGCAGCTAGACCTGCAAAGCAAATTTAAATTTGCTAGTGGTACATTTAGATTTCTAGGCTAACTGACATCCTGTCCTATCGCTCTGAACTGTCTCCACCCAGCCTTCCACCCATTTTCTCCTTTTAAATATCCAGCCATGAATTTATTATGTGAGTCAAAATTGAGCAATGACTCTTTGTCCGCTTCCCTGCATGTCACTGGTCTAGAATGAATAATTCAGACACTGTGGTTGAAATTAGGATCAGGGAGAAAAGGGATTTATTTTGAGGTAGCACTATTCAGGCTATTTTCGAACAGTGAACTGTCAGCGCCTCTTCTGCAGCGCTTATGCTTTCTTCTCCTCTGGCTGCCTCTCATTCCTCTCACCAGCTCACTCACTATCTCAGCAAGATGGAACAGATTCTTCTCTGTTTCTTTGCCCTTGGAGAGGACTGCATGCAAAGCATATACGCTCATGCTGAAAAGAAAGTAAACATTACTTCAGTTTTAAGATTTCACATATCAAAAGAATATAATAAATTATCATCTGGTCCTTAACAGGTGTTAATGATTATGAAAGCACAACCTCAGATGAACAGCTACACATGGCAAATTACATAATGTTATTTGTTTAACAAACCTAAGACAGAAGGCAGAACAAGCAGGTGTAAAACGAAGTGCATCCTTACTTCTCCCCAAAGTACTATGAACATCCTGATTCTGCTAACCAAATGCACTTCATAAACGGATCATCAGCAGGTTTGAGTGCCTCTGTAATAGCATATGTTTTGTCAGTTTTCAGATCGGGACAATTCAAGTGTGTTAACACAATACCAGTAGGAAAAGACATCAGCAGTGATCTTTGACAAGCAGCTTTTGCTTTCCATGAATCTGGGAAGAGTTATAAGATTGTTTCTGAGTCCATCATTCCACTGTGAGAAAAGATACAAGTGGACATCACTTGTGTCAGTCTTTCCACAAGTGATGTCCCATGTCACCCCAAGATCAGACCATAAAATGCTCATAGAAATTGCATTAAACCCAAGAACGATATCTTAGACACTACAGGCCTCTGTTACCATGTTAAATGTTAAAAGTGATGACAGTACAGTTTGGGAAATGCTTGTCCAAATGTTATTTGTCATTTCAGTCCAGTACAGAGAAGAACAAGATCACATTCCCACGGGACCCATGTACTACAAAAGAGCACAACACAAAATATTAAAAATGCAACTAGAAAAAGAAGTAAACCTTTCTAAATATATAAATAAAATAATATAAAATAAAAACATAAATGAGAACACACATTTAGTACACTGTTAGATGTGAAATCTACAATGTTCATAATGTACAAACAGGAAGAGGCAGTGCTCAGTTTTTATGCTTCTCACAAGTGGAGAAACAGAAGAAACATAGAAACTAGAGTTTTCCTGATAGTGGAACTGACGCTGTGGATGAGAGGGTTTCCACTCTTTACAGTCTTCTTAGGGGAGTCATTGATATTCATTGCCATGCAGTTGTGAGTCAGCCGTGTGAATAGCCGTGTACTGAAGTGGTGCTGGAGATGTTACCGATCCTAGATGACAGAGAGCTCTCTGATTGTGGTCAGACTGCACATCACACAGGAGGGCTGCTGGGAGAAAGCCTCTTCTCTCAAAAAAGCAACATAGATAAATAAAAACTAGATGCATGAGTTAGGTTTAAGAACTTGTGTCTGAACAAACCACAGGACTTTTGGTCAATGTCCTTTGGGCAGACCAAGGTAGATATGTTTGATCATAATATATAGCATCATGTATCGTGAAAAAACCCCACAATCTATCAGTACCTATTATACCAACTGCTATTGGACTTTGTGGAGAGCCACATAATCCAAATCCTCTGGTTGAAATATAATACAACAGTAGACCTGTGCACAATTGAATGCCCACAAACCTCAAGGAACTAATAAACACTAAAAGGTTTCTGAAAATTGCTCCAATTCAATGAGGAACTGATAACATCACACTGAAAACAACTTCTACAATTGTAGCTTATGGCTTTATAATTGTTTTTCTTTACTATGATTGCCACTTTTAGCAGCAATCCCATTATTTATGATAAACTTTGTAAGCAGTTTGGCTATATATCACATGTTGTCATTCATGAGGTCAAGTTTGCCTCTTTTTAAGACCCTAAAGGGCAGTATAAGCCTTTACTTTACCCTGATGTATGAAACCTTTGAGATTTGAGATAAAAACTGTAGACTGTGGGATGAGACTGTTGTTAGCATGTGTGCATATTTCTGAAGTGAGCTCAGAGCTAACTCTGAGGACTGATGATGATGGATATCATCATGAAGGTTTTCTGCTCTTTTGATGGCCTTGTATACAACAGACAGTATATTCCCCCAGCCTTCCCCCTCATATACTGCTGTCGATCCCATGCGTTTGAAGTGCATGAGATGTTTGCCATTTAAAGTGACAGTTATTGAATGCCCTGAAATGAGTGCCATAAATTCTCACTTTGGCTTTTACAATACTTTTTTGGAGACCAATTCACAGGGGAACGTTTAAAATGCTTCTTGCTTCACATCAAACAACCAGCTTTATTAGCTAAATGGTACACAGATAACAAGAGGCCATGAGGCGGTCAACCACCTACACATCCATACCCGATCATGTCATGGGTAAACACATGGCTTTGTCTGAACATAAGGTCGATCATGTGCTCGAATACACACATAGATGCAGACACACACGGGTGATTATTCTCAGCCTCTTGGGGCACCACTGAAACTTTTCAACCATGACCTTGCTAAGAGGGAGAGAGGGAGCGAGATGAGCATTAGAGGCTGCAAAAATGAGAGATGGAGAGCGTCCTTGAATTTTAAATTGATGCTCTCTGGGGAGGACTCCAATCATCTCTGTGTGTCTTCTTTAGTCCCTTTAGGAGCTCTAGGAGTCCGATGTCACTAAGGTCACTATGAATTATCAGAAATATGATCAGCGTTTCAGCTACATTGTTCCTCAAGAAGCGTTTCTTTTATAGGAAATTTCCTGCAACACAGATTAATGAAATAAATGCATTTACACAAACATTTCAAACAAAATCTCTCAAAATCTTTTATTTTTCTTCTCAGGTGCAATATTTATGTGAATTGACTATGACTTTTCAGTCAGACTGATAAATCTGTGTGTCACAGTTTGAAAACATGACAATCAAAACACTCAGCCATGTTGGCAAGAGGCTGGAGGAGCAGCTTGGTACCCAAAAAAAGTCAACAGTTTGTTTCTCTGACTGGCAAGAAAAAGTGGGCTGGGAAAGTAAACGACAAGTGTCGTTTTCTTCCATCACTCTTGCTGAGGGAAGTTTTTCTGAGAAAGGCACCCAACTGTTCAACTGCTCCTGCAACGCTGCACCTGTGGCTTCTTCCTTCTCGTTTGAAAAGAAAATACTGCATCATGTCTGT
Source organism: Zenarchopterus dispar (assembly GCA_028564865.1). Taxonomy (NCBI): domain Eukaryota; kingdom Metazoa; phylum Chordata; class Actinopteri; order Beloniformes; family Zenarchopteridae; genus Zenarchopterus; species Zenarchopterus dispar. The sequence goes on along the minus strand of JAOWBL010003903.1, from coordinate 6,326 downwards.
TTTCCATATGAGTTCCAAATTAGGGTTAGTTGACCTCCGATATGTTTCAGAGAACTGGTTGATTATCAAAATATAACTAGTCTCCTCCGATAAATAACATCATAGCTCATTTGTTCCTTCTCAGAATAATGAACTATGATATGCAGTCAAGCGAACATATGATTTGTTGGTTAAAATACACACTCCCCTTCTTCACTTCAAGTCAAGATTTACCTGAGAAAAATTCATCAGTTCAAGAAAAAGTTCCTTAACAAAGTCCAATAGGGATGCAAAAGGACTATGTTTGACAGATTATGATAGCTGGTTAAACTATTTTGAAAGAAATGACTTAATGATTTATCTGAGATGCATTTGAGGAAAGAAGCAGAACATTAGATGCTGATATGAAGAAAAAACAACCATCTGTAGTATCTAAGAAAATAGGAGAGAATTGTAGACAATCGTTTTATGAAAAATGTCAGTTGTTTTATTATTGCTCATGTATATAAATGACTAGACAAAGGTGAACAAGTACTTCTGATGTGAGAAATATACCGAAACCACTGAGAAAAACTGTAATAGATGTTGATGAAAAGGATTTAAAATGATGCAAGAAATGGAAATTGGGGGTATTTTTTCCACAGTTTTCATCATTACTGGGCAAGTCTATGTGTTGTGAAAGATTAAAAAAAGCAGCTGTTGATGGACCTTTGTTAACATGATTTTATCATTTCTGCCTCCTTAATATAGGACTCAGTGTTGACATGAGAGTTATATTTTGGCTCTTTTCTTTGTCTTCAATCATTTTGGTTTTCTTGGCAGCAGTTTTACTAAAACTGTTTTCATTATCTACATTGACCCAGAGGTCCAAAACTCAACACGATTAGACCAGGCGCACCAATCACAACAGAATTTTCACAAACGCGTGGGCATCTAACAGACGATAACAAAGGTTTTTACACACGCAGCAGAGTTAGGAAGCACAGTGGAATTTTCAGAAAAACACCAGCAACACCAAATAATTTAAAATATGCAAGCCAACAAAAGGATAAATAGCCACATTGGTGGAGGTTCTTTTTTGTTTGGTAAAACAAAGTATGTTTTCTGCTGACTTTAATGTCCAGAAATTTAATTTTTTATAGTAATTGTTGCATTTTCTAAGATATTGTGCTCTAGTTTTACTTTTCTTTAATTTCTTTGTTTTTTTTGTTTTTTTCTGGTAGACATGTGGGTTGGTAACAGAGGTGACCTACTGTGAGCCCCTGAGCAAGGCCCTTAACCTCCAACTGCTCCCCAGGCGCTGTAGCAGCCCACTGCTCCTAGTCTAACTAGTGATGGGTTAAAAGCAGAGGACAAATGTTGGTGTGTTTCATGAGATATATACTGACAAATAAAGAGTATTATGGTATTATTATTATTTTATTATTATTGTCATTTCCAGAAGCATCATTCCTCATGATCTCCGTCTTAACACCACCTTGCCCGTCAGATCTCCAGTGAGAACGAGGTCAAGGAAAAAACATGAAAACAAAGAAGCCACATGTTATGTGATGCACCGTGCCTTTACACACTCAGACTGCTCCGTATAAGCCCACTTACATCTTTACCTATCTATCTCAAGCACACATGCTCTGCTGGTGTTCAACCATGAACAGAGCAGCTTTGTTCATGCTCAGGGGCTGTCACCATTCTTTTGTCACTGCGGTGAATTTCTCCGCCACATATCCTCTTTCTTTTATTCCTAGTCTACATCCTGTCACTCACTATTTTCTCCACCCCCCTTCCCAAAATCATCCCTTACATTTTTTATCTTTCACCTTTTTTCACCATCTCCCTCACCCTCTTCTCTCCTTTCATCCCCACATCTGAAGCGGTGGTGACAGCTCCTATTGGTTTTGCAGGCAGAGTCGGAGAAACAGTCAGCCAATAAGCTTTTGGGCTAACAGGGTCACGGTTATCCATGAATGTGTATGAAGCAGCACATTTACCCTGAGTCTACATCCTTCTCACTGAGGCATATGCAACACTTTCCCATCCTTGCGCACATCTACTGTGCATGCGCAATCTTCCCAGTCATATGGTTTATTTACGACACCTTGGTTTGGAGAGGAAGGACATTCTTCACTCTTTAATGATGGGGGCCCTTCGATTTTATTTTATTATTTCTTCTTTTTTTAGCTACATCTACAAAACAGAATGAGAAATGTAGAATTTCAGTGAAATCGAACGTACATTGGCAATCACTTTATGCATTCAGGTCAAAGCCATGAAGATATTCATCATGGATTCCCCCCATGTGAATCAGCAGCATGCTGCACTTCAAAGACAGGAAAGCTGTCACACTCCCACCCCCCACCCCCGTCTTTTTCCTTCCAGCCCGTTCCTCTCTTTGCTGTTTACTTCACACACAGGTTGTAAACACAGCCTGGTACCACAAGGCAGTCGCTCATACAGTCACCCGGGCTATGCCAGGCTCTACGAATTAATCATTTTCTTATTTTTTTTTTCCACTGGAGAAGATGTGTCCTTTAAAATTGACATTGAGCTGTTTAAAATGCTTTTGTTGCTCCATGCGTTGTGGAGCAGCAGCATGGATTCTGGGCTTCTCTTGTGGCATTCGGCTGAGCATCAGCCCTAATTTGCATCATTAGAGTCTCTTAGCTGTGGAATTGCTCTGACCTTCCTCCATCATCAATGACAGAGAGAGACAGTGTCTCTTACCTCCCACCCAACTGCTCTTTTCCTCCCCTTTCATCCATCATGCGCATATATTTCTTTTCGTCTATGTTCATCTTCTCTTGCCGTAATATCCACTCACACTGTTGTCATAATATGCAGCTGGGCATTTTTTTCAGTCTTCCTCTCTTCCTGTTTTTTTGAAAGGAGAAGGCACTTCTTGATCTCCCCATCTTATTTGCTGTTGGTGCATCACTGATGCATTGGCTGTCTTGGTTTTAAATTGCCCGTCTATAGAATTTATTCAATTTATTGTCTTCTGATGCCAAGGGGCTATAATAGCATAACCCACAAACACTTCGATACAAACACTCACACATCGAACTGCACAGGGAAACGAGACTGTTTGCCTTTCAAGTGAGATGTCTCCAGGGAAATATTTTCCCTTTGTAGAAGTTGCCTAGCTATCGCCATAATCTGCAGCACTGAGATGCAGACGTGACTCCACTTTGAGGTGACCAACCCCTGGGATCACCCCACTATTTTCTTAACTCATTAGCCTTTAGAAAGGAAATGACATAAGACATGAACTTCCTTCATACCCTATCCAGAGTCCACCAATCAGAGCTGTGATGAGAGAGCTGAGTGTTTGTGTGATCTTTTTTTCTTTTTTTTTAGTGGAAACAAAAAGAAGCCTGTTTATCCGGTTGAGTCAGAACATACAGAACTGACAAAAAATCATTCTGTGTAAAGTTGAGGAAATAGGTCAAAAAAAGGCAGTGACCAAGCTTTATGATAGCGTGTTTGAGACAATGAGTCATTTGAATCCACACCCATAATAAGGCTACAAACCCCCAGAGGGCAAAGCTAATTCAAGGCTGTCCAGTCACTTGTCATAGTGGGTGTCACTCAAAATGATTGTTGTCTGCTTGCATAAGGTCAAGTTTGAGTGAAAGATTTTGTTTCCCTACTATTAATAAGTGTTTTTCTTCAAGTTACTCTTTTGCTAATGATGTGGTAATCTCGGCACTTGTCGGTTAATTACACCCTGGGATAAATAATTGTCACATTAAATAGTTTTCCCCCAATACACTTAAAGAAAGCCATGTAAACACAGGCTTGTTTACGGGCGCGCATAGCCTCAAATTCTGCAGCTCTGCACAGTTTCGACAGTGCACCTTCCAAATCTAATGACTCGTGTCTGGCAGGCATCCAAACATCTGATCTGCAAAACAAGCTCTTCATCCCTTTTAAAAAGCAAAAGAAAAGACACGCATCAGACCGCATGTTGAGCAGTATCACACAGAAGAGATCGCAACAATTTTACTCGGATTTGATCCCAGCAGAAACAGGTGATGTGATGCATCCGCCACCACAAAGAAACTTGCTCTGTCTGAGCTTCAACTTGTTCTCTAATGAGAGACAAAGTTCTGTCCAACACAGCAGGAACACTTCTAGTGACCAAACTGCTGAATGTAGCACCTAAACTGTAGTTTGGATTTGGATCTGTGTGCTTAGGAAGCTTGTGTGCGTATATGCTTGGAGTGTAAGAAAGATCCATATTAAGTTTAGTAATAATGTGTGGCTGGTTTTTCATTAGATATAAATCAATCTGTTCACCTTATCCCTGGCATGCTACAGATGCTTGTCAAAGGAGCCGAAATGGCCTCTGTACTCCTGATTTATGATAAAGCTGTAACCCCTGAGCCAAGGTCACATGACTGCAATGGGGGATGGGGTGGCAGGGTTGTGAATGTGTTCTCATACAGTCCAAACACCTTACGTGAGTTTATCAAGACCAGATCAGAACTAACTGAAGTCCTGAAAACGTAACACCTGAGAAGAGATCAGATGGTTCCAGGCAAGGTTACAATCTAATAAGACACACTTCTGGGCTGCCCTCTGCTGTTTGTTTATTACATCAATATGTATCTGCCTGTGTGTGTGTGTGAGCATGTGTGTTTCCATTTGTGTGAGAGCATGCTGTGCGTGGTATTTCATGTGTCTGCGCTCTCAGTATGAATAACCAAGCACTCGTGTTTTAGCCAGAGAAAAGCAGGTCAAAAGACTGCAGGGTGTGAGACTCATCAGAGGAGCTACAGCTAATTAAACGTGTCATGGCTTTGAGTTAGACAAAAAGATCTATGGTCACTGAAAGTGAGTACTGACAGAAATGCTCTTTTGCTTTCAAAGCATTACAATTCTAATATCAGTGGCTCACCAGAATAACTTCAGAAAGCCAGAAAGATTACAAAAGACAGCAAGTAAACATCTTCTGGAAGCAATTTTCAGTATTTTTGAATAATAGCATTTTCCTTCAATAAGTTAATGTACAGTGTGGCATATTTCCGATCAAACTGAATGTCTGTTGCACAGGAGAAGGACTTGTACTTCTAGAAATATGCTTTTATTTAAAATTTTCATCCATCTATCTATTTTTCTATACTCGCTTCATCTTGTCCACAGCCATAGGGACTGAGGGTATCTGGGGGCTGGAGGGGAGGTGAGGTTATTGGAGTCTGTCCCAGTTGTCACTAGGTGAGGGACTGGCTACACCCTGGACAGACTGCCAGTTTATCAGCAGGACCAAGAACAAGGATGAAATGAGCATTGAGAATGAGTGGAGGGATAGATAAATCCTATTAGATCTTTGATTTGGGATGTATTTATGTATAAAATTCTGGCATCAAATCCATACATAACAACATGTATTACTTTGTCAGAGGAACACTTCCTTTTGTACATCTACGCATTAAAACTTACTCTTTTTTTCTTTTTAGCAAAAAGGTGGCTTTTTTAGTCAAAATATTTGTTCAGGGCTAATAAATTGTTTTACTTCCAGGCTACAGTTTCAGCCATGACACATTGGCGCTGCTATGCAGAAAACAGTTACCTAAAGAGACACTGTCATCAGCTGTGATAAGAGCCATGATCTTATAATCCATAATATTAAACACATTTCAATGATGTTTGATTTGATTAACTGATCACCACTGTTGCTCATTATGATGAGGAGCAAAACAATGAAGGTAGTTTTGAGGAGGAGCAAAATGAAACAAGTAAAATATGAACAGAAAAAAATATAGTATTTATTTCAATTTGTTTGTTCTCTGAGAACTTTATGAATTGAGTGTCCAACAGATGCTGACTTGGTTGTTGTTAATAGATCAAAGTTGCAGAGGTATTTGAAACTCATTGAGAAAGTTTCTTTCTTTCTTACCCTTGATTCTAAATCAATGGGTGCCATAAAAGAGTAAAGCAACTTTGTTTGACTTTTCCCTTTAGACTTTTCCCAAAGCAGATCATTAGGTATTGATTTGGCATAGGTTTTACAATGTATGCCCTTACTGATGTAAAGACTAGGCCTGAGAAAATGTCACAGATTTCACTTTTCTTGGTACCTATGTGAATTTTTCTTTGTGAATAAACTAAAATACAAGAAACTTTTAGCCCAAAGGAGTCATTAGTAAGAAGTAATGACATTAAAGGGGTACAAATTTATATATCAGTAAAACCAATATGTGACGCTGGCAGTGGAAACAAATCCTGATTCCAGAAAATTTTAAAAAAGAACAAAAGCCAGTCATTTTGAAGTCTTTTTAGATAGATAGATAGATAGATAGATAGATAGATAGATAGATAGATAGATAGATAGATAGATAGATAGATAG
>JAOWBL010003901.1:0-11746 GCA_028564865.1 Zenarchopterus dispar | reverse complement strand
GGGGGGGGGGGGGGGGGGGGGGGGGGGGGGGGGGGGGGGGGGGGGGGGGGGGGGGGGGGGGGGGTTGCTGCAAACAAGCCATTAGCCAAGAAACCAGAATTACACCATCATAGCATTATCATTCCTGCCTCAAACTCCACCCACCACCTTTGAGTGTTCAAAGCTAACTTTGATCTTCATCTGTGGTGCTGAATTCTTCTTTCACCCTTTCTCATAGATGCTTCTGCTGTCCAAAGAAACAAATGTTTTCCTCTAAGTGCTGACCTGTCTCCAGTATTGCTTGATTTACCTTGTTTAATGGACTACAGTGATTTGAATTCTTTTGGCTCAGTTAATTACCTACCTACTTTTGTTTTGTCTACTCTGATGCTGATTGAATAACTTCACACCTTATTTGTTTATTTGCTTGATTTGCAGACTTCTGCCATGAATTTCATGGTTAATGTGACTTCTAATATGATTCCTTGCCATGAATTACGACCAAAGCATATGTGGAATGTGATTCTGTGTGTGTGCAAGTGTGTATGGTGTATAATTAATGGCATATGCGAGAAATTATCTGAGATTTCAAAACATTGTCTGGCCAATTTGCTTGGGAATTTTGGCCTATCCAAAGATTAAGGTGGTGTCGAATGTTCCCTGGGGTTCAGCTGAGGTTTCCATCTTTTACTGGAAAGTCTTCTCCAAGTGGGAAAATGCAGTCATAGTGCCCTGTCGGGAAGGAATCAAGCCTGTGTCAGTCAAGGCCTAGCTGTTTTGTCCTGTGTCAAGGCACTGCAGCAAATGAACAAAGGGCACATCAATGGAGGGTGGCATGCGGGGGAGTAGACAGACACTTCTGGGAAGAGGTAGAAAAAGCCTGTCTGAACTGTGAAATAATGGAGGCATCTGAAACCAGGAGATGAAAGGAGGGTGATTCTGGACCATTTTTGGCCCAAGATCTCACCACTATAAAGATTAGGTTCTTTCATTCCCAGCTGCATCATCAGGACTCTGCCCTTCCTCATTAGTAATTTCTGTCTGCTTCAAATCTTTACAAAGCTTAAGGAGTGTAAGAATTGAAATATGCTCTTTAGGGAACCAAGACACACATACATACAGTATGTCCAAAATACAGTAAGTTCCAATTATTGCAGAAAGCTGGGACCTCTGCTTTCACTTCAACAGAGATCCCAGTTACTTTGCTAACCTTTTTACCCTTTGTTTTGGGTGTCTGCCACACATTGTCAGCCTCTAGTTTCCCTTCCTTTACTTGAGTTCCCTTCTTCCCACAAACCTAATTCCACAAACAAGCATTGTTTTGGATGTTCAAGTCACACTACCACAGTGCACCCCACCCCTGCACTGCATTTTCACACATGCCCTCTGTCTTTCATATTACCTCTTGAACTTTATCATGTGTGTGGCTCTGGGGGTTTGGCGGCTGCCTCCTTATGCAGACGGCTCCCTGGGATAATGTTCCCTCACTGGTTCTTCTCTGCCCAAAAAATGTTTTACATATTATTTATTTTAACCTTTGATTGTATTTTATCATTAATAGAGATCACAGTCAGTTTGTGGGGTAGGGTGGTGGGGAGGGAGGAGGAGTTTTGTATTTACTGTTAAAGCACTTTGTGCTACATTTTATTGTACAAAAAGTGCTATATAAATAAAATTTGATTTGATGTGATGTGATTCTTTGCTGTACAGACTTGCTGGGAAGTCAGGTAGCAGAAACAGAAGGGGTTGATGGGAAATTGGATGACCAAAGGTTGGCAGGGCGATCTTTGCTAGGATTAATTGTGTAAGAGGCATGTAATGATTGCTGGCATGGCTCAGGAGTGAAATCCTGTTAGTTACTGCACAGGAGTTGGACTAAGTCCAAGCAACATTGTGTAGTTGTGTATGCGCATGCATTAGGAAGGTGACTCCGATCACACCAAAATGTATGACCAGGTGGTGATCTGACAGGTTGTGCTGACTGAAACCAAATGAACCAGAGCCTTCCTTCAACTTTGTTCAGTCTGAGACATACAGATCTAATTTGTTCTGTAGTGCAGGGGCCAGTTTGAAATGTCTCACTTGTGTGTATCTGCGATAATCAATGATTTGAATGTTGCAACCCTGTTGATCTGAGTCATTAAATGTAATATTATTGTCTTTTCTTTATTACATTTTTAGTTCAAGGCTAAAAAAAGTATTGTAGTTTATAAATTTATTAAATTTATGTCAAGATAGTGATCCTGGCTTTTCTACCTCAGTTGCTTTATGGTATCCCCTGAAAGAAGTGAAGGATGGGGCCAGCATCTGTCATAGATGAAGCCAATATGCAAATGTTTTAAAGTGTAATACTGTCAGTGACCACCAGATACTTTCACCAAATCATCTCTGGGTCTAACAATCTCAGTTTCAAAAAAGAAAGAGAAATTCTCATGAAGTTTCTACACTCTTATCCAAATATAGTTACCCTGGCTCCAAAATGACCCATATCCATGAGGCTCCCAAATGTCAGTTAACAAACTAATGAGTGATGTCACGGTTGATTCAGTAGTATACATTCTCAGTTTCAAAAATGAAAAATAAATTCTCCTCAAAGGAAATACTAAGCTTACCTGAGCAGACCACAACCTCTAAAGGGGACCTTTATCTGACTAGACACTGTAAAATAAGTGTTCCCATTAATAAGGGTTAATAAGGGTTCCCATTACGACCCCAGTTCTTTCCTCTTCTTTAATGTCTGGAATAAGATTGGGCATTTTTAGAATATACCCTTGTCAGTCATTTGTAAAATTAAAGATCAGTCATTGTTTAATTGTTATCATTTTTAATGAACATTTACCAAAACATTGATCATTTTGTTTAAACAAAGGATAACCAGTTTAACCAAGGCAGTGGAGCCAGAAGTTGCATGCTAAACCTTAATTATTAAAATTCAAAAGCTACCTGCAATATTAATAATATAACTCAAACTAGTGAGTTTTTGGTGAGGAAAATAAGAACGTAAACATGCTCAGGTGTGTGATGTGAATGCAGCCCAGAGACTTTCAGTCTAGCCGTGGCTGATAAACACTTGCTCTGCTGATGTTGTGTGAAAGCTGGGATACTGCTCCGCTAACTTCACCAGCCTTAGAGAACTTGCTCCATTCACTCTCTTAAAAAGAGAAAAGGTGAATTGAGCGAGGTTCATTATATTTTCCCCATTATTTTTAAGTTCAAATGATACCACACCAAATGTTATTTTGCTCAGTTTATAGTTATTTTGATTTCTATGGTAGTCTTGTGGTCCTAGTCTAGAAGCAAATTATTTTGACTTCAATAAATTGCACCTCCTGCTGATACCTTTTAAACATTCAGAACAGTGAAATTCTACTGCTTTAAGGCATCCTCATTACAATGAGCAAATTCCAAATGATCGAAAAAAATCTTAACAATCAGTAATCAATAACTGATTAATAATACCCATCCCTACGCTGCCATGTTTGCTTGTGCTGTGAGTCCTTAAAACATATCAAATTCTAATTACATCAGTAGAAATTTTCTTGAGATGTTTCCCCGGGGAAGAAAAATTCCTCATCTATTTACCCATTTTATTTGCCAATTTTGGTCTGTTACTCTATTCCCAGATAACACTGAGAAGTTTATTGATAAGATGATAAATGGGCTTGGATTAATGGTAGATAACCACCTGCCATTAACTGACACTGACACTGTATCTCTCAATCACTTGCCTTTGTAGTCCTAGTTGTTCACCTTTGTTTTTCCTTGGGGTTTTTTCTACAAAGCATTTCATTATGGTTACGATCAGATTCTTATAAGGGTGCTATATCTCTGCATTGTCTATCCTAAAGTAATAAACCACATTGGGCATTTCTCAAAGGCTCTTGTCAATGGGTCTTCTTTTTTTTTTTCTTTTTTTTTTTTTACTTCGGAGGCATTGATAGATCCAGCTGATGTTGGGCAACAGAGAAATATAGCTTTTAAGGATTACGTCCATAAATGTACAACATTTTGACTTCAGATTTCTTCTGAGTGTAATCACACTCATAAAGATTGATTCCATGCAACAGGGAAATCCTCTTGATCTTGGTCGAGGCACAGCTCAGAGAGGCAGAATTTCATTATCCATTAAGCCAGCCCTTCTTTGTTGCAAGTTAGGTTTAGTCACTATGAGATTGTAAAAAGGAAGGGTTGTATAATTCTCTTGGGCCAACGCTATGTCTTCTTGACGCTTGACACATTTTTGTTGCTCTGTTATTTGCTTGTGCTCAGGATCCCATTTGTGGTACTTGTTTCTCTTCATTGATCCAGTTCTGAATGGCTTAGCTTTTTGTGCTGTATCATCATATGTGTTTTGTATAATGACAGTGCTTTTTAAGATAGATTATCACACAGTATGTTCATGTGCTTTCATTGTGCATCTGTGTGCTGTGTGTACTGAATCAGGGGTTGAAATTGATGCAGCACTGATATCACTTTGACCCAGTAACAGAGGCAGAATTGGAGTTTTTGCAAACTGACACAGTGAACCGTACCTCCCTTACCAATGACATTGCTGTCACTCATCAGTTCTGTAACCCCAGCTAGAATTTGGTGAATGTGAAAGACCGAAAGGAGCAAAGGTGACTCAGTGGACATGTCTCTTTAGCACCACCATTTTCAAGAAACAAGTTGATGGTTTTTAAGATGTCCTTGTTTTGGAATTCATCATAATCTTACTCATCTATCCTTAAAGTTCTAATACAAACCTTTTAACAAGGTTTTCACATTCTCAAGCTTGTTTTCCTTTACATTCAGTATGCCCTTCATGGCCTCTATGGCATTATACTATTTCTTTCTTTGAGATAAGCTACTAACTCACTGTACTTCATCCCTCTTGCCCTTGACTAGTTTTTGGAATCATCTTGCCTCAAAATCAGTCTCATTTTCCCCTGTGGTTGCCAGAAAGTGGTGCTAGCCAATAGCTAGACAAGTTTAATAATTTATTTAGTATTTTTAATGTAGAATCTGACTCAGTTCTTTTACTAAATATATACAGATATGAGACAGGAGAGCTGGGAAAGTTAACAAGCGACACAGCAATAAAATTGGATCAAGAAACCAGTTTGTCAGTGAGCTGCTAAGGGATCACTTCTTCCTGTTCAGGAAATTCCCAAGCACTACATGTTTAAAACAAATGTGGGATAGTGCTGTTTTTATTAAGCATTTTCAGTGTGACAGCATATCATCTGAGGTTGTCCAATGAGCTGTCAAAGGACATTGATGTCACATCAATGTAATTAATTTGTTCAGATTTATAGGGAGGGGAAGACAAAGAGGAAGGATGTGGTATATCATCCTTGGTATATCAGTGTCCATATCCAGGTCTACATATGCTGCAAAACTGAATTATGTTGATGCATATCCAGGTCTACATATGCTGCAAAACTGAATTATGTTGCTGTTACTCTTCTGAGCAGGTCTTTCACAATTTGTCATTAATTATGCAATCACAGTTCTTTGGGATAACAGTTGTATGGTTGTTAAATGTCTTCATCTGTTTGAAAGCAGCAGACTTAAACTGGAAAAAATGTCATATTTCCACATTGTTCATATACTAGTTGACTGACAGAATGACTTAATGGTTTGGCAAAGACATAATTTTATTACTGGCTGGTAATGTAAACACATAACTCCAATTGTAGATAACTCCAACCAGAAGCCCATGTGTCACAGCAGATTCAGAAAGGCCTCGTATACTCCACTGACTTTTTAGTAAACTATGTTTTCGTGTTTCATAACAATACTTTATTCTAGTTTTATGACTGATCTTAAATGAACTTCATAGGCACTAAAAGAGGGAATCCCAAAATAAAGCAAAGTTTATTGTTATTTTTACCACTGGCTTTTTCGTCTTTATTGTAATTAAATTTCATAACTAAACAAAACAACAGTTCACAAAAAGCATGTTAGCTGAAATTGGGTTTTATGTAAAAAAAAAAAAAAAAAAGAAAAAAAAAAGACTTATCTTTTATCCAGGGCAAAAAATAGGGTTCTTGCTCCCATTTTGATCCCTGTGATGAATCAGTGTGATGTCATTTAAATGCTCGTGTCTTTGGAAGGAAACTGTTGTCTTTTTTTCTCATGATCTTTTCCTGCTGTCAGCTTCAAAGAGCTGTTAAATATCTTTCCTCCCATGCATGAAGTCAGCTTCAAGTCTACTTGAAGCTAAAGCATTTTGCATCACTGAATGAATTAAAAGTGATTTTATGTAACTTGGAGACAGATTCTTTAAGATGTACTTGTTTATGCTTTGATTAACCTACTCCCGCTGTCTGGACTTCTTTTTACAAGAGATTTCTAGTCTCAGTGGAATGTAAATGTTGATTGGAGGCAGTAAATCAGCTCTGACGTTTTCTTTTTCTAAAACCATTAAAAGCCTCCAACCAATTGGAATCCACAATTTTGCCAAAGGTCATTGTAAAAAGTTGTATTCTCCACTCCTCACTAATGTCTTTGTGAAAACAAATGTTTGTTGTTGTTTTTTTTAAGCAGTGGCTAAAGTTCCTACTTTTTGCCCCAAAAATCAAGTGGTGGAAGCTCGGTGCTCTCTGGGATTAAGCTACTGGACAGAGTGAAGCAGGTGCTCAAAGTAAGATTTTGATGTTGCTTGAGGAGGTGATAAAAGGGGCTCATGTCTTGTCCTTGCGAAAACATGGAGGCTAAAGGGTTAACATTCTTAACAAAGCCAGTGCAACCTTTCTGATTAATCAGCAACGGGAAGGGAGCTCAAAGATTGCTGTACTGACTTTGAAGCCTGAGGAGAGTAGCCAAATCAATACCCAAACAGCTCATTTAGGATCTTCAAAAAAAAAAAAAAAAGATCAAGTCTTTTTCCTCCATGTGCTGTCATCAGCAGTATTTTGAGAAAACAATGCAAGAGAATAAGGCAAACATTTTTCTTCTTGCTTTTTCTCATTGGTCTTTGTTCAGTTCCTCACCTCAGGTTTGTGTAACTAGTTTGACAGAAAGAATCTTCTGGGTTTTATTTTGTTCATCACTTATCCATACATTTTCTTTTCTTTGTGTTGCATGTGAGAGGAAATTGCATTTTTACATTATATTTTCTTTTTCATAAGACTTCTTGTTTAGTGTTTTGCCTTTTTTTTTCTTTTAATAGCATGACCATTCTCCTGAGATTATTTACACAGCTGTGCTATTTGGATGGAAGTACATAAACTTCTGGTTCCTCTTGTACTTTTTTGTGTGAAAAACTCTTATTTTCCAATTCTCTACCACTCCTCTGCTCTTCAGTTCTCTACCTTCCCTGTTTCTTCTGATTTTCTCTCCTCCTCTTAGTTCTGTGTTATCAGTGATTGCCTAAATGCTCCCCGCTTCCATCATGAAAGCTGTTATTTTGTTACTCTTTTTCACACCAGCAAGCCATGTCAAGGCTTTTATCCCCAGCCACTACTGGCTTCATATTGTTTTCCATCAGCAGGAAGCTCAGCAGGAAGTACATTTTTCTCTCTCTTGTTTTTTTTCTTATAAGGTTAGGAGGGAATGAAGGACTCAACACTTGCTTTCATTCACACACAGCAGAAACATATTTTTCCAAGTCCATAGCTTCCTGATAAAATATGAATCAAACATACCCTCTCAAGCTTTTCCTTGGCTATAAATAAGCTCTGACTCAGTTTGAGGTTTCGGTAAATGAAGAGTTGTTTGCTGCTTTGCATAGCAGAGTGTTTGCAGTGTCAGAAAAACTACATGGATGGACTTTGATATTTTTCCTGGTTGTATTCCAGAAAACTGGCTTAATTCTCTTTTACCTTGAAACATCTTAACTACCAAATACAGTTTATCTGAAAAAATAGGCTCTTTTTCAAATTCTCTTGTAACTATCATGATAACATAATAAATATATATTTATTCAAATATATAAAAATAAATAATAAAAGAGAAAAAGTGAGAAAGTGGAAAAAGTGAAATGCCCAGCCATAAGTGGAGGTCTTAGAAAGTTCACTCCTAAGTCAGACCAATGGTAGGAGAAAAGGCTTAAGAAAAAAAATCAAGATCTACATCTAGAATTTACACGCTGCAGTTAATTTTCATGACAAAAGAAATAGGACATGTCTGAGCAAGTATTGATTGTTTAGAAGAGTTTTCAGGAGAAAGTGTCTCAGGTTTGCAGTGTTGTATATAAGTCTTCTAGACTTGTAGCGTGTTTTGGACAAATCAAACTAAAATCAAGTTGTTGGCCAAAATGCACAGTGTCACATTTTGTTGAAAAGTAAGCACATCATATCAGCATAGACACCTGGTGCTGACTGCCAAGCATAGTGGTGGAAGGATCATGATACTGGCTCATTTAGCTGCCTGATCTGGTTACCTTTCAGTCACTGAGTCCACTGTGTTGTAAGGCACTAACAGCCTCGTAAATAAAATGATTACTTCAAGTTACTGTTGTTGTGCAACAGAAGGGGGTGCTAGTTTAGTTGTTAAAAGCTATTAATAATTGTCTGATGACAGTGTTTAATAATGAAAATGAATGATCATAATTAATAAATCAAATTGGAAAAATCAAAATGGGGCACCACTTCAATATAAGGAATTAATAACTAAACAGCACAGTCAGTCTCAAAATAGTTATTCTACGTGTCAACCTATAACTAGGGGTGGTACTATAGAGTGACAGTGAAGGAGGGAGTCCGAGCACAGACCTTTGCCACCAGCAAATGTTTTAAATATGTGTAAAATAACCACAAACAACTTCACTCATTAAAGTAAACCAGAATTTATTAACAAAATTGTCAATAGTTGCAATCACAAGCACATAAAAAAAAGTTCTGATCTAAACTACACATAAGCAAATGACCAACTAAACATGCAACAGAAATGTCGGTCTATATACATGTGTCTGTGTATATATGTGTGTGTATGTGTGTGTGTGTGTGTGTGTGTGTGTACGTGTGTGGCAATATGGCCGTTGTGGCACGTGATGTAAACAGACAAGATGGTGGACCAAATCACGTTGATGAAGTCTCGTGATTCAAAATGGTAGATGAAGTCACATAGTGATGTAGTCTTGTGTTCAACAACAACCAACAACCAAAACAACAACGAAAAGGAAAACATACAACACATCAATAAGCACATTCAAACTTAAAGATCTATGCTATCTCTGCCCAAACACAAGCCTCTTACTTGGGTTGCTATGGAGCTGGTCGGCGTCCGTCCTCCTGGGTTTAAGGAAAGTTCGCTGATCCTGGCCACGAGCCAATCGCTTGTTGGATTTTATGCTCCACTGGTGATCCAGCAGTGAGTGGCTCCCTTGCCCCTCTCTATCACTTGCTCTCTTTGGGAGGTGAGACTCCTCCTTCAGTGGTTGTCTAAACCCGTTCGCATCGTCTGGTTGCGTATGGATCCTCTGTCCTGGTCGTTGGGGCTGTGGAATGTCTAAGGATCGCTTTGATTGGCACGGGTAGATGAAGAATGCAATCGCTTGTTCTTGGTAACCAGCGGGTTTTCATGGACGCAGCTGGATGGAAGGCCCTTCACCTGATGGCTGGAGACCCTTCTTTGAGTTGGGTTGTAGAGGCGTTGCTTTGGGTGGAGAAAGTCAAAGACAAGTTGAAGAGGCAGAAGAGAGTGAGGAGAGGGAGTTCCTGCTGTCTATAGACAGGTGGAGCTACTGCATGTAGCAGGGACTCCTGCTGGGTTTCAGGGTCTGTGCCCAATGAAGATACCAATTCCTTATCTCAAGGTGTCATAAAATGCAAAGCCTGCAGAAGATTTGAGCCATGTTGGTTCCTTTGTCTGAAACCATGCGGTCAGGCTTTGCTAGTGAGGTTGAGGCTTCTTGGTTTCAACACATGACTGTGCCCCAACATTGTAACTACAGGCATGTCAATGTGCAACTACAGTGATTATTAATGCTGATGTATTTTACAATTCTGGACAATTTTTCTATTACTTTTCATCTAGGTTTAAAATTATTATTATCTTCTTTTCTATTTTTTTATTGTACATGCCACGTTTGTCTTTTCTCATATGATGAATACTTTTTAGTTATCTCCCAGTGTAGGATCATTTGACACTGCTATTTTTCTTATATTGTCCTACTTACTGTACACTTTCCATTTATTTTACACCTTATTGTTGCATTTCAAATTGTGTCTGACATTGTATTAAATAGCATTCATTTGCAGTGTTTTTCTGTATGCCCCACTTTTACAAGCTGCATTTTAATATTAATTATTGCTGCAACAGCACTATAAAAGTTGAATTTTGCTGTATGTAAGAGGAAATTATCAGGATGTTGTTTTTCTCTATACTGTGTTATGGCAACAGTGAAACTTTATGTCTATAGTTTGCAAGTCTTGGCTGATGAAATTCTCATTTCCCTCCTGTGTACAGGAGCAGAGCCCGAGTAACACTACATCTCTGGCCATGATGCAGGAGCCGCAGGAAGTGGTGGAGGAAACGGTCACCATAGAGGAGGACCCAGGTACCCCCACTTCTCACGTGTCAGTGGTCACCTCTGATGATGGAACCACACGTCGCACAGAAACCAAGGTAAGGCAAAGGTTCAGCCAGCTAGTTATGCTACATAATTACGATAAGGTATTGATTCTGTAAAAGATGTAACAGGGTTATGATTAATACATCCTAGACTGTAAAATTGATATATTTTAGGGGTATTTATTTACCAGCTTTTTCTTGTTGCTCTTATTTCAAAAATATTATTTATTAAAAGCTTTTAAATGTTATTAAAGTTTAAGCTGTGGTCTTCTGATAATCAACCTGGTCCCTACATCCACAACTTGATAAAACCTCTAAGAACAGTTGCATTGTTGTGACATTTCAGCTCACAGCAGGAAAACCACAAAATGTCCCTTTCATCCATTTCAATATTACTCCATAATTGTGCTTTTACTGCCATTAAATGGAGTGCTAAACTTGCATTCATAGATTTCTATTCTTAAGAACCCTAAATCCCATAATCCTTCAGCCCAAACTGGTTTAATGTCCCTCCTATAGCTATATTTAAATGTTTGTTTGTTTGTTTGTTTTTTTGTGATTAGTAGCCAACTACCTTGGTGTTCCTTTGTTGAATTGTCCTGTATTCTGTTCTGTTATTTTTTCTTTTTTTTTCTTTTCTTTTTTTTTTTTTTGGAAGGATATGTCAACTAACGTAAAGGTGAGTGTATTTTTATATGACTATGGCTTTTGTCACCAGGCCACCATTCAATGTATTCTCATACAGGCTACATTAGCTGGATGCAACAAAATCTGAATTATCACAAGCTAAATACTACTTCTATCTGCTAATATGCTTTGATATAAGTCACTGCTTACTGTTTCTACCCCCTAGGATAGATCCATCATTTGAAACACAATATTTTGCATGTGACCCTGTGACCTTCCTACTCCTTGTCTTTACATTAGTTTTAACCTATATGTATCATAATATTTCAGAATAACACATGAGGCATGAGGGATTTTAAATTCCGCAATACCAATATAGAACTAGACAGCAATGTTGAAATCTCTGAAGTTGCATCAGTGATCCGCAACCAGATGCTGGCAAAAATAGCACCCTAATTGGCTGAATGTATTTCTGTAGAAAAGAAAATGTCAGAAGACTGTACACTGATTTAAGAAAAAAAAATCCATTTTTAACACATGAGGAGAATGGCATAAGAAAGTATTTGTTTATGGAAAAGTGGTTCAAAGGAAAACATATAGTTTGGCGAAAAGCACCACTTTAAGCCTGGATGCATTACTT
>JAOWBL010003900.1:0-11747 GCA_028564865.1 Zenarchopterus dispar | reverse complement strand
TTAGGATTTCAAAATAAAACAGGAAATGCACACAAGACAAAAAACCCAAGACCAGACAACCTCACCGTTGTGACAGTATTTGGCTTTGCAACTAAATGCATTATGCTAATTTCAACAGATGTTCATTTAAATGCAGCCAGTTGAATATTAAAAGTAAAATCCTCCTGAGATGAACAGTTTTTGCCAGTGAACCATAATAGAAGAAGAAAGGAACTGGAAGTGGTGATGAAAACATGCTCTCTCATCTCTCATTTTCATCCAGCTGCTGTAGAACAGTCAATGGCCAGCATTTTAAATAACCATCCCAAATGATGCCATCAGTTCAAATAAATACATTCTGGTAATTGTGTTAGGATCTGAACATTTTGATTCAGAATTTCACCTGACAGCTTCCGGCTTCAGAATGAAGTTGATTTACTGATATTGGTGGCCAGCGGTGGACAGCACAGAGACTGAATTCTGGAAGGTCACAGGAAAATTAACTTTACTGGACAAAAAACAGTCTGTGGATCACACTGGTCTTGGGGGCTTCAGCCATTTATTATGATTTCATTCTCGTGTCTTTTCTCTGCTTTATAATTTTTCATCCCATCTGCCATTGGGGAGACAGATGTGTGAGAGTTGTCTTTCTGTTTATATGTAATAATTAGGTGCTGTTATGTTCTGTTACACTCATTACTCTCTCAATGCAATTTTTACTTATCAGCAAACTTTATATATTTCATGACAAAATGAAAAGAATAGGCTAATTCAGCACATATGTGAGGCTGATTTGCATTCTCTTCCATCTTCAGACAAAATCTCAACTTACTTTAGTTCATGCATTCACTATTCCCTCCCCCTAATCATTTGGCCTGTTGACATGTCCATTGATGCAAATACTGCAGCTTTGGAGCCTGTATTTGTTTGGTGTTTGATCTCAGCTCTCATATGCTCCTTCTCAGGTTTGTCTGGACATCAAAATCTATGAATACAGAGTCCTGCTTCCACTCAAAGAGCTCAGTTCAGGATTTGATGTATTTATTGATGTGTCCTTTGTGTAATCTTCATTATCACTTTATTTTGACAAAAAAAAAGATGGGTTTATGCAAGATGTTGTTTCCTATGGATTAATTTTGAGGTCTGTTTGTTTTCATTAAAAAAACGACAAAAAAAACCTCTGATCTTTATGTAGTGAAAGAGCTTTACCAACTGACTTTACATCTCAAAAACATACAGTTCTTATAATCTTGTCTGTCTCAATCAAATACTCCTATTGTGTCAGTCACAATACAACATAAACAAGGGTGTTTCAGCTGTTTCCACTTTACAGCAGCGGTCTGTCCCTGCAAAATTACTGCCACTGGAGCCTCGGGAATCTCATATGTGAACTCCAAATTACATGCAGAGGGCTACTCTAACAGGTTCCATAGAATACAAACCATAAAAGCATATTAAACAAAACTGCACCTTGTGATGTAAAGTTGCATCTAATGTTGTTCTGGGCAAGATAGATATTCTCATTGCACCGGTGCAATAACAGAGACAAAGCTGAGTTCTCTCTGTTGTGAGTGTGTACTGTATGTTTAAGGTCTCCCTCTATTTTGGAAAGCTGCACAGCATTTTTTCTACCACAATATGTCAGGAATGAGAAATAGACACTTTTCTTGTGAAAAACATATAAAAAACACATTTCCACTGAGGCGTTAGTGTTATCCATGGGTAGTGGCCCACAGGAAAAAAAAAAAAGTGTTCCTAATTCCTATGTTACCAAATGACTTTTAAAGTCTTATTTAAGCAACAGTTAATATACACTCCAAGTGCATGCACACTGCTTAAAAAAAAAAAAATCCTGGGGGAAATACTGCAGTGCTGTTAACTAGTTTTAAAAGGTCTGTTAGCTAACAGGTAACCTCCCTGAACCAATACCTCTCGGATGGAGCCACGATTCAAAATAAACTTGTTTACAAAAGAAAACTGTGTTTAAGACACTTTCTTGTAACTTTTAGAATTTGCACCCTGGCTCATTATAACTATTTATGTCAGTAGCAAGTTTAGTTCACATTGCTTGCCCCTGTTTTATCCATTTAGGCTAACATAGCAGCCATGTGGATTAGTCAATGTAGATCAGATATGTGATATACTAAAGATCGGATTTGGGCTGACAGTGTGAACACAACCAAGCATCCTTCAGAGAAGATCTGACAGCCAGTTCAAGGAATTTTATTCATCTCACCTTCTTCATTTGAGTTAATCTTAACTCATAGTACAGCATGTAGGTGTAGATTGCTCTTTAATTCAAATGTAGATTTGTAAGTACAGTAACTTTTACCACAGTACAGCACATTGGAATAAATGAAGAATGGTCCTGGAATGTATCATGCTCATTTTGTTATTCAGCTACATATAATTATATTTATAAAAAAAAGAAAAGAAAAATAAGGACAGAAAACTGCAAAAAAAAAGAAAAATGCACAGAACTAAACATTTATATGATGTTGAAACTGTCAGCTGCCATTATATTCTGAATAATAAACATACTGTTTAGTCAATAAAAGATAATAAACTTAGACTTTCAACCTCTGCTTCTGCCCATGGCGAAATGTAGGCAGAACTGGAAGAGTGATTCATTTTTTAAAATATGAATAATGGCTTCTAGACAGATGGCTCAGGTTGTGCTTATTTAATGTTTACTTCCATATTCTAAACTAAAAAATATTTTCCCTGCATAAGGGACAAATGCATTGGTGGGAGATGCAACCAGTAAACAAGAATAATTTGTAGAAAAGAAAATGTGAATTACATTTACGTATTCACAAGATTGTGATGTCAATCTTTTTGTGAGTCCATGCATGCCGAAAGCTGCTTCGTCACACAGGGGCCCATATACAAAAATAAATCCCATAATTATTTGTTTGGGATATTATATTTTGGTTTTTGAATAGATTATCTCACTTTATCCAACAACTTGCATCCTCAACAAAACATTAAAATGTTAAAAGGATACAATAAAAAAGCTTACTTTTCAACCATGTTGTTTCAGCTCCATTCATGTCTTTTTATGTTGTCACAGCTATTCACTACCCTCTTTCGAGGTACAACAATTGATAAATGCTTTGAAGTTGGGTGAAGATAATCATTGGGGACCATGCGCAGGGTTGTTTAGCATGTGGCTGTCTTAATTGTCAGATGATTCGGAGTTCAAGTGGTGGGTGCGATTGAAGTCTAATGTTGATTGCATTGTCACAACAATAGTGTGTAGAAACACAACAAAGGCCCTGTAACATCACACACAGTCACTGAAGAGTACTGTTCAGACATAATATAAAATGTTGCTACACAACACTGTTGAACACAACACTGATGTTGAAACAAATGCTGCCAGAACTGAAACAAGTGTTATGTAGCTTCGCTGGGACAAGCTGTCCCTCGGCTTGTCGTTTATGGATCTGGGCCAATCAGACTTGCCTGCAGGTCAGGTAAGCACACAGGTGTAAGCTGCATGAGCTAAGAGAACATGGGCCTCAGTGGATTTCAGTTCTCTCAGCATTCGTCACTCAGATTCTGTTGGCTAGTGGTCTGGTTAGTCAGCTTTGAAAGATCCTGAGATGATTCAATTTGAAAGTTGCTCAACCAGAGGACTGAGTTGCTGTCAGAAGTAGCAAAATTCAGTCCAACTGATGTCCTTTAATTAGCCATGGTTAGCAACCTTCAATTGGACCTGAAAATAGCTGTTATAAGTTGTTTTGTTAAGCTCTTCCCTCAAACTCTAGTTCCAGCAGTCTCTTAGTAGAGTTAACTGCTCAACAAGAGATATTTTATTTTGAATAAAATTGAGAGATTGAAACCCTAAACATTCAATTGGAGATTGAAACTTTTTTTTTTTAATTGTCTCTTTTAACTCTGGAGAACCCAACAACCTTTTTCTCTTACACTGGGTATCAGCAAAAAATGGTGGTCAAATTTGACCCTGTGGGTTCTCCAGGGTTAAACAACCAACCAGACTAAACATGTATTTCTTCTGCAAAGTTAGCAATTTTAACATGAGTCAGTGCAGTTTGACTCATTTTTGGAGCCAGCCTCCAGTGGACATTCAAGGAAATGCAATATATTTTACTTCCCTGTTGAATTAACCCCAGAAAACCATGTGTGCCTCATTGGTCAAAATAAGCAGGGATTCAGCTGACCTGCAGTTAAACTTGCTGGACTCCAGAAGTATGCTATAAGGTTAAGATTTACTCTTTGGAGTCAGAACAATCTACTTGACTCTTATTGTCTTACATACAAAACTGACTTCATGTACAACAAAAAATAGAAGCAACATTATATCAGCCTCAAGTCATAATTACTATTTGGCCAAAAAAAAAACAAACAAACAAAAAAACAAGAGTAAAGAGGTTGCATTATGTCTTTGTTTTTGAGTTGGTTTTGACTTATAACATCCAAATAAACTTCAAGCACAAACAATAGGATTTTTTTCATAATTTATAATATCTGTAGTTGGCTAGACAAGATGTGTCTCTATGTAAAAGGATTTGATTAACTTTTTCCAAAGGTGCTTCACACCAGTGCCAGACATTTTCTGTCACGGTGGCCTTGTATTGTTTTTATCAAGAGGTGCATCCACTCCCAGTTATCTCCCTGTCTGATAAGGACCTTAGTTAGTGTTCTCTGGTCCCACCCCAAGCCCCACTAAGGCCATTAGCATCCAGCCATTTGATTAAATGTTTCCATTGATTCCCACAGGAAATGATTCAAGTGCAGCGTCATCTGATCAGATCTGCCAGCTCCCTAATGCAGAGTGAGCAGGGGTGGAGAGAGGGAGTGTAGGAGGTAGAAGTTCACATTAACAGTGGGAGGATGAGAGGTGGGAGGAGATGAAACAGCTTAATGTGAAATACGCACACAGTGAGAGGCGAGCACAACCCCATTGTTACTGACTTATTGGCAGCGTCCAACATCCTGAGGGCATCACATAGTGTTGCTTTAGGACTGTGGCAAGAAAATGTTTAAACACAAAGTTCCTGGTTTTAAATTTGCTTATTCTGCAGAGTACTCCAAGTCATAAACCACATTTATTATATTTTGCTGTAATTTATATTCAGCAAATGCCTTTTTGCTTCTACTTTCACTGTTCAACCGTATCATGTTATGATCCTATAAATATGATTTAGAGACAGATTTTCTGCTATCTTGCTCAATATTACGCTTCAAAATCACACTGATACTTGAAAGAAAAAACACTTGCATAAGCCAGCATTTATTGCTCTTCCTGTGTGGGTTAACTCCCGAGTTTAGAAAAATGGGTTTGAATGAAAAAGCCTTCATTTCTGATGGAGTTGTATTACTCCTATGGAATGGCCGGCTTGCACATCTAGAAATAACAGATCTATCCTGAACTGGTTTGCAGAGGTTTAAGAGTGTGGCACACCATTTTGGTGGAAGACCTTGCATCTTTCAGCAAGACAGTGCTAAACTAAACACTGTTTCCTTTACAAATGCATGACTTCGAAGCAGAAGAATCTGGAAGCTGGACTGACCTGTTTGCAGTCCAAACTTTTCACCAATTTAAACTCATGTAATAAAAAATACAGCAAAAATGACCCAGGACTGTTGAGCAGCTTGAATCCTGTATCAGACAAGAATGGAACCACATTTCTTTCTCCGAGCTCCAGAAACCACACTCCTCAATCCCCAGACATATATGAGGTATTGTCAAAAGAAGAGATAATGCCACACTTGGTTTCACCTCTCGATCCCCATCTCCCTTCAAGACGGTACCTTTCTTCATTTCATATGGTGCCCATGTTCTATTACGAATAAAATACAAGTTTCTGAGATTTTCAAATCATTGCTTTCTATTTTATTCATGTCCCTTTTTAAAATAGTGCAATAGTGAAATTATTTCACGTTATAATTCCCTTTATACTTCTTCCACTACGAACAAATTAATCTTTAAAACAATGACTCCAACCTGACTTACTGGAGCTGGAGAAAAATCTTTAGTTTGTTGAGTTTAAATTATGCCCCCCACCCCTCCCTACCCCCCAGTCTCCCCCACCCTTTCCTCAGTGCAGTGGATATGGGCAGTAAACTAAAGTTATGAATTACAAGTTGCTGTGAAGAAATCATGCCAAACTAATTCAAAAGATCATAAATTGATTTATTTTTCCAGATTTTGATGGCTGTTGTATAAACACCACTCAGGTTCTCTTTGCACGCTTAGCCATTAAGGAGTGTAGACCAGGAATCTAATTTTCAGTGCAATAACTTCTGTTAATGACACCACTTTCTACAAATGATTTGAGAATCAGATTACATTAATTCATTAAATTTGACAGTTCTAGTTTATAAAACATGATATAGTTCAGCATTAACACATTGTGTGATTTGTTTTTATATATACATCGCCCACATTCTGCTGCTTCAGATGCGAGTAACACATTTTAAGATAATTTAACTGCAAGACCAAACTCAATGTGTGATTTTATTCAGTACAGTTAAGTGTGACAGTTTTTGCTGAACCAATTATTGCACAGACCAAAATACAGTACGTAACGCAGTTGGATGATTCCTCTGGATCATGGGACTGTTACTCCTTCACTCTCTCTTCCTCCTCAAGTTCATTTTCCACAACAGTCTCTTTCAAGAATGAATGAGTGAATGAATAAGCACTAGCCAAGGCAAAGAAAAAAAATCAAAAACTCTGTTATGAATCTTTACCTCCCTCTTTCAGCCAAAATAAGAATGAGTTGTCTGTGTCACATATTGTCATGTCGTCCATCCTTTATCCAGTTATTGTCTTCACCTGATTCTTCTTGTTCAGGATCACGGAGGTCTTATGGAGTCTGTTCTAGCCATCTTTGGGGGAAACGACAGGGGTACACCAGTACCATCTCAGGGCACTGTCATGTCATGTTTTTCATCATATGTTTTCCATTTTAACATTACTTTATGATCATTTATGAATAGAATTAAAATCTGTGGTATGTTCCATGTAGGTCTCTGAAGACAATTCAGTGCTGTTTGTTGCTGTAACCAAGAGACCAGATGCAGCTACAAGCCTAAATACACATAGAATTGAACATAAAGATTGAGTCTGCTTAGGTTGCATGTCATTGGATCTCCAGAGGTGGACATGACCGCCAGAGAGGTCAAGAGACTCTGCAGCTTAGACAGCAGTGGAAAGCAGCTTGAAACAATCTTGTGCCAAGGCTGCACAGTTACAAATCCACATCACCATATTGCCAGAGGTTAGTCATCTGGCTGTCACAAAGATTACTGCCATTGAACCAGCTACAAGTAACTGGTATCAACAGCCTGTAGCAATGGCAAAGGACAAGGAGCAGCCTGTCACTGCAGGAGTGGGGAGGATGGGCAAAGTAGGGGAACAAATAGATAATCTGTCCTAAAGATAAAGTCCAAGACTGGCACAAGCAGTGACAGTGGTTTAAAATACAGCAAGTACTGTGGAGATAATGACAGCTGGGAGGCTGGTGATGGAGAGAGAAAGAGGGAGAGGTTTTTTTTGTTTGTTTGTTTTTTTTTTTTTTAATTACCATCACCATAATTTTATTAAGCACACATAAAGTATGCTGTTAAGTTAGCTTTGTACATTGGTTCACTATTGATCCAGCCATCCATTTTCCCCATCTGCTTTAATCTGCTCAGATGTGTTGTCTATCTAGCTGGGGTAAACCCTGGTTGGAACCCTACAGATACCTGAACAGAACAACGCAGATACTGTTTATTCTCATAGTACCACCTAGACACAATTTAGAAATTCAGGACTTATGATCAAGGTATTTCAGATGCCCGCTTTTAATTTAAATAAAGATGTGATTTTTGTGTTTTTGAGTAACGCTTTTACTCTGCCCTTATTCATTATAAAGCTGTAATATTACTAAAAGATATCATTCTGTTGTCATTGGATAGGCAGTTTCGGAAGTAGCAGTGTCTGTGAAGTATCTACAGTTTGTCAACAGTTGTGTTTTACAGAAGAAAACTTGTCCAAAATCATTTGTTAACTAGAGGACTCCCTCTAGTAGTCCCAAGTAGTCCCAAGATGTAGTCCCAAGATGTAAGTCTTGTTGAAAAGTAGATATAAAGTGGTTGTCAGGTACCAGTATGTTAAAAATAGAAATAAGAAAAGCTGCAGTTCCTCAACTGAACACAAGCACGTCAATCTTTACTGATCCCAATGTTAAAACATATTTACTGGCTGGTTCAAAATAATTATTTTGGCCTGCATAGATAGAGTTTTGTAGCACAACAAGGGAAATTAAATCAAGCAACAAGTGTATGTAAAATTAGGGGCATGGTCTTGTGTCAGTGAACAAAGGCCAAACTGATTCTTCTAAAAGACCAATGTGACTGGCTATGGGTTTATCTGGGAATGGTCCAGAGACGTAGATTAGCAAAGCAGCAGGTTGCTTGATCTGACTATACATCAGCGGTCATTTATGATGTTCTCACAGAAACATTTGAAACAGGATGTACTGTTACCAGTATTGACCAGCAGCTTAGTGTGGTTTAGTTGCAGAAACCTGGAACCATGGTGAATCATTTCAGGACCCTTCCAATAAGAAGTCTGCTGTGATCCAGAGTCAATCAGGTCACCACAGTGGAAGCATTGATTTTTACTTTTTCCAGCGTGCTTCCTGGACATTTTGCAATATAGTGCTATGCAGAATGAAGAAAAACAGACAAAGTCTATGTCTTACATGCTAGCAGACTTTACCAGGATCTTTCCTTGTTTTCATGTGTGTCTATGAATGACATTAGGTGATGTTAGGTGTTGTTTTACTGCTGAGTTCCCTCACCTCTTGTGGTTAAGATGATGGGTTGAGAAGACACAAACGCAGGATGAGGAGATAGCAGGAGTAGCAAGTGGAAAACCAAAAAGCAATGCTAGAACAAGTAATCCAAAGAAAACTAAGAATATTAAAAACTGGATAAAAACGAAACAACAAAAGAACACAGAATGCAAACGGGTAGCAAAACAGACAGAAAGGGCAGGGTAAAAGGGAAAGACTAGAAAATATCCTGTGTACTCACAGGGGCTGATGAGGCGCAGGTGTGAACGTGCAGGAGAGATTCAAACAAGACAGGTTAAATCAGAACTTAAACCAAGAATCAGACTTTTAAACTTAAACAGAAAGCAAGTCAAAGATAAAAAAAAGAAACTAAACAGAAAGGCATTGCTAAAGGAATAAAGAAACTTAAGAAAAGCCAGAGAATACAAAGTATAACCCCCAATACAATAGAAAAAAACATACAGAGGCTTTGAAAATAACGTAGGAACCCACAACAACAATGACCCAACAGGAGGTTTTAGTACTTTTGTTCAGACATAAAGTGAAGAAAACCTGCTGGCTGATGCCCCATACGCTGTCAGTGAGATGTTTCTGAAGAAGGTGACAGCTGTTTGCCATAACTGTCAAGGTAAAATCAACATCTTTTTTTCAATTTGTGTCTGAGCAAAACAACTAAAACCTCCTGTATTATAAGATATTATTATGAACATATTTGAGCAACAACCCTACGTTATAACCTTTCCCCCAACCCACACCCACTGCATTTAGTCAATGCTGAGTTAGTACAAAACTTTTGTTTTACTAAGCTTTGTAGCATCACAATGACAGATGAGAAAGTGATAATTGCTAGACATTAGCTAAGCCAACAACCAAACAAAAATCTACAACCCTTATTTTAAATAAATGTATTTCTTTTTATAATTTCATCCGAAGTGTTATGCGTAAAGATCAGGCAGCAAGGTTAGAAATCTAGGAATGGAGAGCAGAGGGATAAGGAAAACATTGCCATAAACTGAAAAGAATGTTCTTTTTTTCCTCAGCTTCCAACATATCTTTACACTATAAAGTATGTGTAAATACTTCATTACTTAGTGTAAAGATGGCTGTTGCCTTGGGTCCAATAGGGAACTATTTCCAAGTAATCAATACCAATCACTGATACCATGCCTCAACTACAGATTGAACCTTAGACTGAAGGCCAGTAGGAGTGAGCTGTGTCACAGAATCTTTTACGGTTGAAGGCTATTAGACCATGTAATAAGGGGATGTAGGAGTGCTGCACTCATTATTGAGTCCTTTTTTTATTTTTAATGTGTTATTTTCTTTCCATTTCATGTTTAATGGCTCGCGGCCGTATGTTTTTGCTGGAGAGCAGAGAGCACTGTCGAATGAACTACTTGCATCTCAAGAGGAAAACAGAATTAGAATAGAGCTGTTTACTGGAAATTGACTCATTAGGTCAATAACTGTTCTTTATGCAGATGATGTCTGATGTCAAGCGCACAAAGACTTTCTATCTGCCTCAGTGCTTTTAATATATGCTAAGATTGCATTTATATGCAGTAAATTCTTATTAAAATTGAAACAAATGACTGAATGTGATATGAGTTGCTGACTCTGCTGAACCTTGAGGTGATTATAGCTAACCATTCGTATCTTCAGCCTCGATAAACGTAAAGTTAACTCTTGTGTCTCTAATTTACTACTTCCTCAAAGCATTTTCTAGGAAATGGATTTAGACATGCCGGTGTAGCTACCTGCTAAGGAGAAAGTGGAGAGCAAAATGCAGCTGACTGACAAGTGAAGACAACTGGGCACGTGTTATTTGAGAAAACTTTGATTGATGAGAACTGATTGACGAGTTGCATTGTCACGGCACAGGAAACGGACCCAAGAGCAGACGACTTAGGAGTTAAGTTCAAGGTGTTTATTGAATATCCAACAGGTATAGTAACTGTGCTGGCGGTTGTTAGTCCAAGCAGGGAGGCTGATTTCCAGGCGGACGAGCAGAGTTTCAGATGATAGTTCTGGTATGCAGGTGGACTGAATTCCAGACGGCAGGACAGGAAAGTTGAAAGATGGACGAGCAGAGTTCCGGGCGACAGAACAGGTAGGTGGATAGGCGGCCAGGCAGACAGGTAGGATAGGTATTGCAGTAAGACCAACTGGTGAGGAGTTGCTGAAAAGCTGTCCCTCTTATGCAGGTAAGTTGATGAGAACAGGTGTGAGATAACGGCAGCCACGCCCAGGTAGGAGGGAATGTCAGCAACACAGAAAGGGAGGGGGAAGACAAGACAAACAAAACAGAGCATGTGTAAAATCATGACATGCATTCGAGAAGTAACCAGGATCACTAAATCACTGTTGCTAATGAATGTCCAGGCTGCCTGGTGTTTTGAGAGCATATTTAAAAAAAAGAATATTATCATTTTCTAAAGTGAAAACCCACTCTTTATTTTATTCTTAATCTTTTAATCTGTATGAGTGAAAAAATAATAAAGCCATTTAAATATAGTGGGACTTCATATGAGGTAAATATAGTCTGAGAAAAATGTCACCTTTTTCACCTTGTCATTGTAACAAAAATTAAGCCAAAATAAAGAAAAAATGCTCTAGGCATTACTAAAATTACTGCAAAATCAGATGTTTTGGAATTTGCTGGTCTGGTGCATTAAGATGTGTTTGAATATAGTGCCGAAAGAGAAACACATACCATATTTCTCCTATTTAACGCTCCCGCTCTAACAGACGCGCCCCCACCCACAATGCCAGGGTGCAGCTATTATTTTTATGCCAGTTTCAATAAAAATTGATTGCAGTTACAATCAAGAGTTGTGATTTGCAGAGACAGACACTTACCTTGCTCAAAATTTTTCTAATCTTATGCAGTATTTCATCGATTGGATATTTGAATTTACCGTGACTGTCACTTTAACAGCGCTTTGTTTACGT